>CAIGRN010012079.1:0-14006 GCA_903798345.1 Fraxinus anomala
ACTAATTTTGAAATCTGTGACCAAAAAATTAATTGTGACATAAAACAATTTTAAACTGTGACAGTAAAATAGTCTTCGGAATCTGAGCAGTCGCCGAAATAGTCGTCGGTATCGAAATAGTCATCGAAACGATAGTCGGAACGGTGTGGTGGAGGTGGGGTGAGTTATATATATATATATATATATATATATATATATATATCTGTCAAATATCTGATTTTTGAAATTTAAAAGTTATTTTTCTTATTTTTGAAATAGTGTATACTTAAAGTAGGATTTATGAATTTTTCCATTTCATATTATACTTTAAACCCTCGGTCCACCAATAAAATGGTTGGAACTAAAACACTCCATTTTATTACTTTCCTAAATTTGTCATTTTGTTGTATCCTAGTTACGTATAGGATGTTTGTGAGATCTAATTTAATTATCCTCTATTCTATTTATGTTGATCTTTTTTCTTGGGTGGACTTGTTTTGTTTCAAGTGTAATGCTATTTGCACAGATTGGATGACAAAACAAAAAAAAAAAGGCAGCACCTATCAAAACACAGTGTGCTATCCGGCTGTATCTATAATGCATTCTGTAAATTTTCTCGGTACAAATAGCATTGCTCTAGTTTTAAAGGATCACTTGGTGATTGGTCGATTCGATCCTTGATTGATCATTCAATAATTGTACCACTGTGTGAATTTTACTAACGAGGTTATTTGACCCAACTAAATCTCTGAAAAGCTAAACAAACCTAGTGTTCCTAGACTTGGCTCCATGTTCTAAATTCATCCTCGGACTAAAAAATATTCTAAATCAACCCTCAAACTTTGATTAATGTTTATTGTTAGCCTCCCGCGCACCTCTTACATGGGAAAATGAGCATAATAGGTGAATTTTTTTCTAAAATGTCAAGTCCAAATTATTATTGACAATTTCGAAATTTGTAATAGACAATTACTTAATCAAAATGATGTCCTAGTTTAATTATATTATGAGTTTATCAAATTGTAATCAAAGTCAAAATATGAATTATTGAATCTTAATTATAGCAAAAGAATTGAAATGTGTATTATAGGTCTAGAAGGAGTCCAAGATGTCCAAGAAGATCACACGTAATCATTGAAACGCAATTAGAAATCTAAAAAATGTGAAAGAGCTGTATAAGTTATGCTCTAAATTCTCAATCGCAACTTGAAACACACTTTTCACATAAAAAATATTGAAATTTGGATAAGGCTATTCCTTAGAAGAATTGTAGCCCTGTAACTTAACTTTCCAACGTATTTTGAATTATCTCAATCAAATATCGGAAGAGAAAGTTATGATGAAAATACTGTCAATTGCTCAATTGCGGCTCACATATTGCTAGCTTGGCACTCAAGCAACGTGATTTTTAAGCTGATTTTGAGTTCATTTTCATCCCAAATACTACCCGTCATAAAATATACACCTGATGGGACGTCCAAAAGTGTGATTGAACAATATTTTGATTATAGAGATCATTTTTTTAAAGATCCAAACATCATTTTGTTGATTTCTTGATTCAACTACAATATTATTTGTTCATTATTCAACTCATATATTGATCAAATTAGTATAGACCTATTGTAAGTCAAGAGTTTGTTCTTTGAAAGCCAAAAACATATTTCAATATCTCTTGCATCAACCTACAAGATTAAAACAAACAAAGATCTTTTGATCAAACACCAATTCGAAGATAAATCGATATCAGGGATCGAGAGTTATTGTAAAAGCACAAATTTAGGAGGACTAAAGTGAGGTACCAGGAGTCGGGATCTGGATTCAGGAGCACGCAGTCCATGAGAGTTAAGATATAAACTAGGAGTCGGTGATTTTTTTTAAGGAGCACACCTCTAGTAGGATCAATGGAGATTTCAGGAATTGAGGTCAGAAGTTATATAAGGTAGACGAGTTTGGGCTGTAGTGTAAGTTTGCTACTCGGAATTTTTACTCAATTGGATTTTATCGTGATCATTTTTGATGTTATTTATTGCTTTAATTATTGATTATGGTATTCAATCTTAAGATATTGATTTGTTTGATCTAACAATCTAAAAATAATTAAAAAATAATTTGTTACTTTTAATTGTGTATCACTTTGAATCTAAATAATTCGACTAATTTAAAACTTACATAAAATAAACAATTAGGTTTGATAATATGCACAGCACACGAAACATCAAACATTGTAGTGTGAGTTATGAAGGAAAGGTTCACAATACATTTGGTTGGAATTGGAGAAGAAGAAAAAAAACAGCTTTTTTCTTCATGCTTTACAGCTAATACAGCATCAAACATGTGTCATCATTCCTTCACTTTTTCTTTCTTTTCCTATACTCCTCATTCTTCAAATCAATACCCAGCCATACCCTTTGAAAGGCCGGACAGACCGGCAAAATTTCAACGAAGTTGATGTCCGATAGAAATTAAAATCAAAATTTAATATATGATTAAAAAGTTGTAGATTTCATAAAGTATTTTAATTTAGATTCAAATCTAAATTTTAATTTTTACCAAATAACATGTCGCGAGTAATTACCAGTCTACGAGGTAATTTGATCATTTTAATTTATCAAGTGAAGCTTTCACCACTAACCACCCGTAACACTAAATAACATTATTTATATTGAAAATGTAAATTCATTTCATCAAAAGCTAGTCTCGCGTGTCAATCTAAAATTGGACCCAAATAAACTTTGGATGCTACGAATCTGACGTTGAACTGGATCAAACCAAAATAAACTTTGGATACCAAAGATAGGGCTAGATTTGTCACATAGACATGATTTGGTTGGAACAAGTGAAACCCTACCCACATTTGTTTTTTTTAAGTATAAATGCTTTAAAAATCGATTCGACCATTAACTCGAAAAAGAGAAATGGTCAAGGATCAAAAGGTCGAACCGAGTTCGAATTGGGATCGAATCGGTGATTTTTTAAAAATTAAAAAAATAAACATTTGAAAATTTGAAAAAAAATATACATTTACATAGGTTGAACTGGTTTTGGTCCAGGTTTTCAATTTTCCCAATTGAACCGATCAGGCCGAGCCGAGTTTTAAAACAATACTATTTAACTGTATTGTGATTACAACTCCAATTTAGGTGATATTAATGTGATATTAACTGATGGTGAAATCATTTAATTTCACATTTCATTTAACCTAGCATGTAGCGTCACCTAAATTGTAGGTTGTAATTAAAGTAGGACTACGTAGTGTTATTCAGAAAGAAAATATGGTTTCCATATTTCTTTAGTAAGAATTGGCGATGCTGTTCTTGTTAATGTTGAGAAAAAAATGTTTTCTAAGGTTAGTATAGTTGAATAGAGCATGTCATAGATATTATTAAATGAGTCATAAATTTTTTTTATTTAATTAAATTTGTAATTTTGATGTCACACCTTAATTGGTGTTAAACACTCCATTAGCTGCTTGAAATGTGTTTTTTTGTCCAACATTCATCTCTGTAAATGTAACAGGATTGAAATAGTATTACTCGTTAATTAATTACGTTTTAATTATCTGCAATTATTTTTTTAATACTAATAAATGCAATTACTTAATGCATTTAATTCATTCAAAGCATGCAGTAAAAATCTGGTCAACTATTTTTTCTTGTCTTCGTTAGTGATATTCATTTTTTTCCCCTGACACATTACATTCCAACTCACTCGTCTCTCCCCCGTCTCTCTTCAAATATACACAACATATCCGCACTATTTTTCGCATGGGTTCTCGCCGGAGAATCGAATTTTTGTCTCTTAAAAATCGCCGCCACAAGCCGCCGTTCCAATCTCATTATTAAGATCTGGGTTGGGTTTATCGTTTATACTGAGTGAAACAAGGAAGGAAAAAATGGGGTGGGTTCTACAATCTGGGTGTTTATTTTCTGCTGTGTTCATACTGTTTATACAGGGGTTTTACAGAGTCAACTCGGAGCCGACTCAGGATAAGCAAGCGCTCCTTGCTTTCCTATCCCAAATTCCACATGAGAATCGTCTCCAGTGGAACGAATCTGATTCGGCATGCGACTGGGTTGGGGTTCAATGTGACCCCACAAATTCGTCTGTGTATTACTTGAGGCTTCCCGGGGTTGGACTCGTGGGTGAGATTCCGTCTGACACAGTGGGCCGTTTGACTCAGCTACGAGTTCTGAGCCTGCGTTCAAACAGGCTTACTGGTTCAATTCCGCCTGATTTCTCTAAACTCGAGCACCTACGGAGCCTCTACCTCCAGAACAACCGGTTCTCCGGCGAGTTTCCAGCGAGGGTAACCGAGTTGACTCGTCTGACCCGGTTGGACCTCTCTTCAAACAACTTTACTGGACCAATCCCTTTTGCCGTTAACAATTTAACTCAGTTGACGGGCATTTTTCTCGAGAACAATGGCTTCAACGGTACACTTCCGAGCATTAATCAACCAGGCCTGTTGAATTTCAACGTCTCAAACAATCGCCTGAATGGTTCAATTCCCCGATCACTATCGAGATTCCCTCCATCGGCTTTCACCGGTAATATTGATTTATGCGGCGGACCATTGCCACCGTGCAACCCATTTTTCCCTTCACCTTCTCCTGCCCCATCAGCGCCACCAAAAATCACCCCATCCCACAAAAAGTCTAAAAAGCTCTCGACTGCTGCCATTATAGGAATATCAATAGGTGCAGCACTGGGATTACTACTACTACTTGTAATCCTCTATCTTTGCTGTCGAAGAAGGCAAAGACAAAAAGACTCAACCAAAGTGCAGAAACCACCAGCAGTGTCAAGGGCACCGGTAGGGGCAGCAGGAGAGGCCGGAACGTCGTCGTCCAAAGACGACATAACTGGTGGTTCAGCAGAAACTGAGAGGAATAAACTGGTTTTCTTCGATGCGGGGGCTTATAGTTTCGATCTGGAGGATTTGTTAAGGGCTTCAGCAGAAGTATTAGGAAAAGGAACTGTTGGTACTAGTTATAAAGCTGTGTTAGAAGAAGGCAGCATTGTTGTGGTGAAGAGGCTGAAAGATGTGGTGGCTTCAAAGAAAGAATTTGAACAGCAAATGGAAGTTTTGGGGAAGATTAAGCATGAAAATGTGTTGCCATTAAGAGCCTTTTACTATTCTAAAGATGAGAAATTGTTGGTCTTTGATTATATGCCTGCTGGTAGCTTATCTGCTCTTCTTCATGGTACGGTACTCTTCTTCTTCTTCTTCTTCTTCCCCTTAAAACTTTCAAGATTTTTCATTTTCATTGGATATGATTCAAAAATTTCTCCAGTTCTTGATTATTTCTCTGTATATTCAATTTCCTTCTCTCTATCATTTTGGGTAATTTTTAAAAAAATTCAGTTCACGATAAATTTACATGTTTTTCATATAACTATTGAATGCAAAAAGTAAGGAGATTTACATTTCTGATAAAATGTTTCGCCATTCAATTATTGGAGAATGCCACGGACCACCCACCTTTATTTTTGGGTTTCTACAGACTATTTCAAATGATATTTTGTGAATTTTATAATTTTAGAGTGTGTACGTTTGGTCTTACCTGCCAGTCTAATAAAGTTAAAACAAATAATCTTTTTCAACGTGGAGTGGACCATTTTGTTCAGTTTCAATTCCTCAAAAGCTGGGCTAATTTTTATTCATGTGACACTTAACGGAGCAGAATGTGACAATTCATTTTTTCACTCTGGTTCAAAACCATTTACTCAATAATTTATTCATTCAATTTTTGATATTGGTTTCTTTATATATTTTGTTATGTAAATTTTAAATTTTAATTTTTTTGTATTAAATATTGAAATCTGAATAATTAGATAATGAGAATATATTTATTAAGATGAATGAGTTGAGTGGCTTTGGTGCTACGACAATAATTCAACATATTCCCAATATTCTCAACCGACATGCTTTTCTCCTCTTTAATGATGAACAAATAAAATATCATAGCAACCCTATTTTTCATTTTCTTTTACCTCTTCGACAAGTCACCAGTGGTCACGTGTTACCATGTTCGTCTAACCATAAAACAATAAATAATGTTACTTTTTTGGACTTCCAAGTAAAAAGAAGTTATTTTTTTAAAGTAACTCAAAATAAGCAATTTAATTATAAGTTTAACAAATAGTAATAATAAAAAAACCTTATTTATTTACTTGTAAGTAAAGTTATTAAACTTTGCCAAACATTCTCAAAATAATGTTTAATTGAATCAGGAAGTGGGTAGTTTCACAGCTAAGATTTCACAACACACAGGAATGTAGATGCTAATTCTTTGGAAAAGGGTAATATCAATTGAATTTGAGCTTGTTCTTATTCTTATTCTTTTATTGCTACCTAGTTTTTAATGTTTCCAGGTTTGATGACTTCCTATTCGTATGTTCAGTATATGTGTGCATTGCATCGCTTGAGTTGATCTTTTAGGTCAAAGAATTGCCCCTTCAAGTTATTACTGGTTTTACAAGATAGCGCACACGAATTTGTGAAAGGTAATAGTGATGTTAACGTAAGTTTATGTCTATTGTTCTATAGGTAGTCGAGGCTCAGGGCACACCCCTCTAGACTGGGACAACAGAATGAGAATAGCATTGAGTGCAGCAAGAGGCCTCGTGCACTTGCATGTATCGGCAAAAGTAGTCCACGGCAACATCAAGTCATCTAACGTCATCCTCAGGCTAGACAACCGTGATGCTTGTGTATCAGATTTTGGGCTCAACCAACTCTTCTCGAGCTCAACCCCACCCAATCATCGCGTAATGGGCTATCGTGCACCTGAGGTCCTCGAAACCCGTAAAGTCACATTTAAATCCGACGTCTACAGCTTTGGAGTGTTATTATTAGAGCTGTTGACCGGCAAAGCACCAAATCAAGCTTCATTAGGTGAAGAAGGGATTGATTTGCCTAGATGGGTACAAAGTGTAGTGCGGGAGGAATGGACAGCGGAGGTGTTTGACATTGAGCTAATGAGGTATCATAATGTTGAAGAAGAGATGGTGCAACTTCTTCAGATAGGAATGGCTTGTGTTGCATCAGTGCCGGATCAAAGGCCGGCAATGCAAGAAGTGGTGAGAATGATGGAGGATATGAATAGAGGTGACACTGATGATGGGATACACCATTCGTCTGAGAAAGGATCCGACAGCCAAACACCGCCGCAAGAGTCGAGGAGCTCTCCCCCTGGAATCACACCTTAGCATATTGTCAAATATAAAGAGTTCATTTGAAGGGGTACAGAATGGCTGGCTCTTGTATTCTTTGGAAGGGGATTTTTAATTATCTTGTTTGATCTGTGCAATGAATGATTTTTAGTAGAATGTGATAGCTGCAAATTCAAATTGTTGAAAAATTTCAAGAATTGATTGGAAATTTGACCATGTGAATGATTTAGTCGTTTATTTTATAATATTGATAGCTGAGATTTGTTTGCTTATTGATTTTGACGACCATTTCTACATTAGGCTCTGAAAATGACAGTGTCCTCGACAGGCCAGCAATTTTGGGTTAAAAAATATAGGTTATATACAGAAAGAAGTATACCGTAAGCAATAATATAGTGTTAATATATAGTGTTTTGGAAAGTGTACGCTGGAATTGACGTCTTAGTGTATAATCCTTTTTACAATAGGAGGTCCACTATTTTTTTAATGTTTGTGACCTTTTATTGTGAGGGAAGTGTATATCGAGGTGTCAACCCGATGTACAAATAACAAAACTCTAATATATATCGAGGTTAAAAACGTAGTTTGAAATAGTGATTTGATAGAAAATGTGTAATTAGAAAAAAAAAAATTTGAATTTACGTAAAATATTATTTTATTGAAGAATGTATTTTTAAAAATAAAAGAGAGAAAAATGTATTTTAAAAATAATAAAAAGCAAACAAGACTTTAAAATCATTGAATCGATAATAAAAAAACCAAAATAAGATGAACACTAGTGCCAAGGAGGCACTTGTCTTCGTGGTCCCTAGCAATCCCAGTACATGTAGCACGATTCTTTGAAAACTAAGCATGTTTAGTAGTTTTTTTCTTAAAAATAATTTTATTTTATTCACTCATTTTGTAAGATTGACAAGTACTACATATTTATCAATCACTCATTTTTATTTATTTATATTTTTAATTGAATTTTACTGTGGAATCAAAACATTAGTTTGGCTTATTGAACATCAATTTTCTCAGATGCTCAATTCATTATAAGGCTAGTACAATGGTCAATTTTTCTCCTTTTGCTGCAAACATCAATGATGCGGATGCCCCATCAGGAAAGGCAGATTGCAAGCAAAGTTTCATGAGCTGGTTTTGCTTTCTTTTCTTTCGTGGGGGGTGCTATGCTGGAGCTGGACCTGATCCATCTCCTTTTTTATTCCCTTCTTATAATTGTTTCGAGGGGTTCATAATCTTATATTATGGGATAAAATTCGTAACTACCATTATATATATATTCGACATTACGTTTGTAGAATAATCAAAATTTGATTATGTTTGTGACCTTCGTTGTATTTAACATCACGTGACGTGAAATTTTTGTTTATGTGACTTCTTTTTTCATAAAGTTGTGACGAATATATGGAGAATACGAAAAGTTTCTTTCTACACAACATTATAAAGAAGGAAAGAATAAAATTGCTGAAATTCAAATTTTGCACACAAACTTAAAGGGATTTATCAAAATGGAAAATCAAATACTAAAAATATATATATTAAATGTTTTTCTTATAATAATACCTGATTTATGAATTAAAAAAAAATAGAATTTTCAACATTTAGCATGGAAGATTTTTCTTCAAACGGACAATGATTGGTAGTTAAGGCGCTCGACCTTGTTGGTAAGGCTATTAATCAAACTTAATTTATTTAAGTATAATTAGAAAGTAAAGGCTTCTTTCCTTGAACAATGTCTAGCTTTTTAATAATGGCCTTCAACCGTGTGAATTATTTTGTGTCTATAACTTCACCTAATTTGGGGTGGTTGAGCAAAATTATGGCCACGCGGAATAGTGTTTGCTCGTACTCAATTTGTTGAATTGGTTGAGTTTTTACTACAAAAATAATGGACACAATTTTAAAACATTACAACAATCCAACGTCTCAACAAGTAAACAATCTTTTTTGAGAAAACATAGTACATTAACACACGAGTTTCTTTTGCAAGTGAGGGATCGTTTGAGATTGTAAAAAGTCAAGTCATTTGAAATGCTCTCCCATTTATGTTCCTATTATCCAATCACCAAACTTTGCCCTCACCCTCTTTGTCAAGATTGTGGTCGAATCCAAATTCACATTAACACACAAGTTTCTTTTGAGGGATCATTTGAGATTGTAAAAAGTCAAAGTCATTTGAAATGCTATCCCATTTATGTTCCTATTATCCAATCACCAAACTTTGCCCTAACCCTCTTTGTCAAGATTGTGGTCGAATCCAAATTCAACAAACTTCAATTTCAACTTTGACTTAAAAAACCATATATATTATAAGTTTTCCATCCAACGTTGAGATCTTAAAGACCTTGTTATTCTATATCTTTCAATAAATCTAATAGAGTGAATAACAAATTTGTAGTCAATTTAACATTGACAAAAAAATAATTAATTTGAAGTAGATATCGTAGTGTAGCAAATCGAATCGAAGGGTCTTTATCAGGAGCGGAGCTAGGGATATATTCGTCGTTCTAAGAATAAGAATTTTTATAATAATTTTAAGAAAACATGGCTTGTGTAAAGTTTCACATCTTTAGACAAAGACACCCAATGCAATATGGATTTGACGTAGTTAGGAATCCTCAACATTGTTGATTAGGTGGACGCTCCTCTCTACTAATAATTGTTGTTGCCTCTATCTCTCTACCCCACGCTTTACTAATAATTATTGCCACCTTCCCCTTTTTATTTTTGCTTCTTCTTAAAGTTTTGCTTTAGTGTTACACTCTAAAAAAAATAAAATAAAATAAAATAAAATAAAATAAAATAAAAAAAAAAAAATATATATATATATATATATATATTGCTCGAGCACACGAGATAAAACCCCTCGCTTAGGATTACTAGGGACAAGGTTAGGATCTTAGTTTTGTGAATTTACCAAAACATTGTTGGACTTGTTCGAAAATTTTAACGTTGTATGAGATTTGGTTAAAAGAATATAGAACAACAAACAAAATCTGGTCAAAATATTTTTTTGATTAAATCATTTTTTATCCGTATATTTTATATGATTCATACATACTATCCATTTTTTCACCACCAATTACAAATACCTTACGAGACATACCCTCAATTTCTTTCACATACGAAACCTAGCTCGATATCCCTCTATATATAGTTTTGATTTGATTATAAGGAAAACTAGACATGTCCCCTTTTTACAATTATGTAGTACTTTTACCTCCCTCTGAATTTGAATAATTTGTCATCTTTTGTTTCGTGTGCTCCCTTTCTATACCCACATGTCATTAATTGTTTGATATCTTTGGACGGTTCCTAGACAAAAATGTGGACTTTTCAATGATTTCATAAGAAAAAAACGTCCTCCAAAATTTAGAATTTCCACTTTATTTAATTAAAAAATTGATAAAACAAATATTTTTAATTATACATTTCAAGGGATTGATAATTTTTATCAATTTTTAATCACATTTTTCATCAACTTTTATCGAAATTTACTAAAAATCAAACATGGCCGGAGGATATGGTCAAATAAAAAATGGATACAAAACATACCCTTATTTGGTTTTCAAAATACATTCTCTCTCTCTCTTATATTCAATTACACATTTTTACTAAAATAATATTACACACAAATTCAAAATTTTTCTTTTTTTTAATCACACATTCTCTATCAAAATACTATTCCAAAATACATTTTTGGGCAAGAAATGGGAGCACTTATATCGCAAAGTTGATGCAAAACACATTTTAAACAAAGAATTTGGTAAATTGTTAAAGGTTAACATCATATTGAATCTTGAAAGAGTTGTCTATATATATGTAACAATCCACGGTTAGTTTATAAGGAAAAAACCTATGTAGATATATGCGTCCATTGTGAAATTATGCCCCTGTTTAATTGGAATTAAAATATAGATTTTAATTCGAGTCAAAGTCTACAATTAATTTTAACAATATATTTCATGAAACTTGCAATTTTTCAATCACATTTTCATCAACTTTTATCAAAATTTGCTAAAAATATGATTTTAATTCCTACCTACTAGAGTCTATATATTTATAAAAGGTCGTTATCAAGACGACAACAAAACGAAGAAGAAAAGCCGATAGTCAATCGAGCTGACGTATAATAAATTGATGATTGAATGATTTTGAATTGTAAGTTTCAACTATGTGGTTTAGCTCCAATTGAAACCTCTAAGGCGGGCTTTCATTTTTTCTTATTTTGTTCCAAGAAAGAAAAATGTTTATTATTAATGTGATGTGTTGTAGCCTGCAAAATCTGGTTATGACTAAGGGACACGAAAAGACTGGCCGGCCGTTTGGCCAAGTCTCCTTCACATCAGCGGACCAGGTTTTCTTCGACATCAAAACAAAATAGAACACTATTTCTTTCAGCCTGTCGGAATTTAATGGATGGAACAAATGTTCGCACACTATTTGGTCTTCATTTTTATTTTTAATTTTTATTCAATATACATTTCACGAAATTCACGACTTTTAAACTACATATTTCTTCAATTACAATCCACTAAAATTTTATTTTCCGAGCAGGATAAATAAGACTAGACTCTACAAAAATTTATTTAAATTCTGATAAATATCTAATAAAAGTAGGGTTCCCATAAGCACGGTTACTGCGCGATTCTTCATTTTCCTTACGTTGAGAGATCGATTGGACTTTGTCGAGTTTTGGAGTGCCCATCAAAGGCTCTAGCACATACCCAGGAATGATCAACGACACCTACACCTCACATCTCAATACAGTAGAACATGTAACCCTCCTATTGTTCTATTAAACTATATTTATTCATAGTGTAACAGAACGCATCAACAAGAGACAATTCGTCCATACAGATACTAGGGAGGATGGCACTACTGACAAGGATCGTCTAGTGAAAACATCATAGGCAAGAAATATATAGTGAGGGGACATGTAGCTTGCATTTCCAGTTACAATCCTCCACCTCAAGGCGTGTTTTTATTTTTTACCAGAAATTTGTCATTGGAGCGTAACCAAGTTTAAAACCTCAAAATCCTAAAAGGAATTACAAAAACCTACTCGATGTCTTCTGCTCAACCAGTGAATTCAGGAGGCAAGGAAATTCGAATACTGTTTGTAACTTTAAGTTACCTTGCAAGATAAGTTAGGGTAAATATCATCTACATTAATCACTGGAACTTTTAGCAAAATTTCAATTATTGAGTCACTAAACTTCAATTTAGAATTAAATTGAGTCACTGAACTAGGGTTCAAGTTCAAGTGTCGTTAATAACCATCTTCCAAATTGATGAAATTACTCAATTGATATTTACACCATTATTCTAAAAAGTTCGCCTAGGCCTTGCCACCTAGCCATGCTTTGTGACTTTTTATGCCTAAAAGTTTAAAGTTTGAACTTGTCGTATAATTATGATTTACGTTTTTAGAACACTGATCATACTGAAAATGAATATTCCAAGCAATTGCTCTGTGACAAACTAATTTATATGTTGTTAGGAATTTGAGGAGGTGATATGGCGCAATATGAAGTATAGATCGCACAAAGAAAAACAAGATTAAAAGAAAGCAAGTAAGAAGAAGAAAATATGGAAAGGACATAATACTTTATTAACAACCAATGGAGATAGAATACAATTATGCAACAAAAACTCTAATAAACTGAATGAAGAACCTAGTATTTATAGGAAGAGCCTAGTATTTATAGGAGAACTGTCCAAAACCTTAAAACAAGGAAACTAGGTCATAAATCGCATAAAATTCGAAAAATATGGAAAAAGATTATGGCGACAAGCGGGCGACAGCCCGACGACACGCGGACGAAGTCTTCCCTGCTCCAATTTTTCTCCTCTCGCTCGAGCGAGAGTCGCGATTGTCCAACGTCGTCAATCCGTCATTTTCCCCTTTTGGACCCTATTTTGACATTTTCAAACCCAATACTCCACAATGCGAAATCTTAGACCCAATTTGGACCGAATTTGGGTAAAAAAACCCAACAATCTCCACCTTAACACAAATTTCAGTGCAACGAACGAAGCTCCAAAATTTGTCCACCTGAAAAAATAAGTTTAACTGCAGCGAAACACACTAAACTCTTCAACTTGAACCAAACCTCTCCAACACTCGAAAATATTCTTCCTCTTTCACCATATCCAAACACAGATATAAATGAATCCAACCCTTCGGGTTCTCAAAATTCACAATAATTCAAAATTTACCAAACAGGGTCGAAACACACCATGTTGCAGAATCACCACTAAATGCTTTAACTGAAGGCCCCTAACTAGACTCGTCACATTCAACAACTCTAAAAACATGCACATCCAGATCAACATCCCCATATCCATTTCCAATGGATCTCTCCCTAGCTGTAAAATACAATAGAACCGCAGACTGTGGTGGCAAAGTGAAATTAGCCATATCCCCCAAACTCAATAGAGTAGTATTCTCCAAATTATACCCAGATCCAACTCCCAATAGTACTGTACCAAATTGTATATCCACCACGGTGCCAAACCTGTGCTGATATTTTTCACCGATTCTACCCATCCTTGCAAGATGTATAACTGAAACTTTCTCCGCCCCTCTAATACAACATGGACACCCTTCCGGACCTTCAAGACTCCACAAGCACCAGAGAACGTGTACCCTCTCGATTCCAAGATACTCAGCAAGATGATGTTTTTCTTCAAGTCTGGAACATATTGAACCTGGCTAAGTGTTTTGGTTGTTCCATCCACCAACTTCAATCTGACTATTCCAATATCAGCTATCCGACAAGATTCGTTGTTTCTCATAACAACAACACCTTGCGTTACCGTTTCATATAATTCAAACAAAT
>CAIGRN010012088.1:0-35434 GCA_903798345.1 Fraxinus anomala
ATGGATCAATTAGAGAGATGCATACGAGACATTTGTGATAATGCAAATATGAATTATGAATTAAGACTTTGCTTCGCATTAAAAACTTGCTTGCTCCGCCACTTTTTACTCCTTACTTTTTTGAGTTGGATATTATTAAGATTTGGAATTCTATTTTAAAAAATCAATCTTTTAAGATGGAATCACAAATTTTAATATGGTATCAGAGTTCATTAAACTCAAACGAACGATTCGATTCAATTAACACTCAAAAGGAGAACGCGCGGATTTCAAGATTAGTATGTTTAAACGAACCACCATCTCGTTAGTGCATGTTTAGAGATAAAAATTTCATATCGAATAAAGATAAAAATATAAATCAATATATACTGATTTTGCCTACTTTTCTTAATAAAGTTAACATTTTAAGATGTAATCATAAATCTTAATACAATATCATATCCCATTAAACTCAAAAGAGCCACCATCTTACAGAGGTATAAGAAATAAAATTCCACATAAAAAATGTAAACTTTTTAAGAAGAAATCTCAAATCTTAATATGGTATCAAAATTCATTAATCTCCAACGAACAATTTGATCCGATGAAGACTCAAAAAATGAATATGCGGATTCCAAGATTGATTTGCTTAATTAAGCCACAATCTTGCAGGTATATATTAAAGGATAAAATTCCACATAAAAAGGTTGACATTTTCTAAATGGAATCCCAAGTCTTAATAAATATGAATTGAATTTGTCCATTTGAAAGTAACATTTTATTTTACTTTTGAAATAATTTTTATTGGGCAATCTTGATTCCTAGTCAATATGGCCACGAGGTTATATATGTACTATTAACATGATTAGTGCCGACAATTTATCAAACATAAGACAAGTTGCTCGTTTCCTTTGTTGTTACGTGTGTAAAACAAGATTTGCATATCTGCATTCCCATTAATAAGACAGAATAATTGACCCTTGTTAATCCCCATCACTACTTTCAAGTTTTAACTTTTCTGATCAAATTGGATGGTTTTCATTTTTTCTTTTTTTAATGCACCATTGTATATTAATTATGCAGCTAAAATAAAGGATTTAAAATCAATTTATTTGTTTTTCCAAAAACTGGAAACTAGCTTGCTATCGAGTTAAGGTACCAATTATGTAGTTTTCCCTTTAATTTATTTTAATGATGAAAAAAAAAAATCTTGAAAGGTAAATACAATGGAATAAAGTACACTAAATTATTAAAAATAAAGAATTTGTAAATTTGTTGCAATTTTGTTTTGGAAAAGTCAGAAATCTCGTGATTGTAAAAGTGAAAAGTGATTTGAAAAAAGAGAAATTGATTGATTTGGAAACTCAAGATATACGTAATTGTGATACTTATTCCTGTTTGAGCTACCTTAAAATTTCGTTCTCATTTTTCTACTCATTTTAAATCATACATTTTTTAATAAAATAATATTTCACATCACATCAATAACTTTTCATTCTTTTTCAACAACACATTCTCTATCAATTTACTATTCCAAAATATTTTTTTTTAAATAATGTGACTCAAACACAAACAATTTATTTTCAAAGTTACCTAAATCTTGTTCGGGATAATTGCTTATGTTAGTTATTTAAAAAATATTCCTTTAAAATTGTGTCTAAAATTATACATGAAGTCTTAGAATTAGAAGTGATTGTTTTCTTTTTCTAATTTTCCTTTAAAATTGATTTTTATTTGAATTGAATGACAAAATTGTATGCCTATTCAGATTTTACGTCGTTTTAGAGACAAAACATTAAATCCCACTATTTATTGCCAAATGCATATTTGGATACCTATGGTCGAGAAAAATATAATAAGATTTTAGCACCAATCGATTCGAAAAAGGAGAATCGTGCATATAATATATTTAAATATTTTGAAAATAAGTAAAAATGAGGAAGTTATATATTATAACAGCAAAAGTCGATGTTTCTTTGCATACTTTTCTAAGTCACAATTTTGAAAGTTACTCATAACGAATTTTGGAAAGAAGACAAATAATCTTACTATATGCTACATCAAATAGGATGGGGAACAAATGAACGTCAAAAGAGGCATCCAAGTGGACCATTGATTTGTTGGCCCATAGGTCTATTGATTAGTATGTGAAAAAATAATGAAAAATAACAAAATTATTATAAAGAAATTATGTAGCGTGCAAGTTCGTTCTCATAGTCGTCTATTAATCACTAGATATTAGCTAATGTCATGTTTGGTATGCATTATTAATCATGACAAATTGTAAAACAAACGATAATTTTTCTAGTAGGGTTTGAACTACATAATATTAGCTAATGTATTGCATAAATAAACAATACCGTTTTAAAAATTTTGACGTATTGAACGTGTTCTAACTTTTATTTTAGACAAAAACCTACAACAATAGATTATGAACTCAATATGAAATACTACCTATATGCTTAACACATACAAATAGAATGTTGAAGTGCATGCATATAATCCTTTTTGGATCATCTCTAAGCAAATGGAACCCATGCCAAGGTAGCTTAACGTTATATTTAAGCAGTGTTTACTCATAACAATCCATATAACAGTGATCTCCGTCACTTTTTTCAATGAATTACAATGTATTTCAAATTTATAGGAGAATCAATCTAAGTTTGGTGATCATGTTCTAACATAAAACTCGTCTCAATATGTGATTAGTTGAATATCAAACTACACAATGAATATTTAATTTCGAATGTAGGACAAAAATTGAACTAGATTAAAATCGATTACTTCTGACATATTTTAATTCGATAATACAATTAAATAGAATATTTTATCACTCAATGATTAAATAATAGTCAAGTACAAACAATGGTCACAAACTAGATAGTATTTTTAACTATGATATGACATCAACATCAAGAAGTTGAATTGTTCAACTTATCCCATACATACGATGAAAATCATATTGTTGAAAATCATGTTGGTTCAATAATGGAATTGAAGAAAATGAGACAACGAAGGGAAGAAGACACGTGAATGTCACGTGGAGTTTGACCCACCGGTTCCCTAACTTATCCCATATATTGTTTTCTTATTCGGGCCCATGGCCCATCAGCCTAATCTGCTATTATTAAATTTCGTATTCTTCTCTTTACCGACAAATAAACGTGTCCCAACCTAACCGTTCCATCTGAATCTACACACATCATTCTAACGTCCAACTGATTTTCCATTAATCACGCACTTTTTGTCTCGTTATAACCAACCGACATAACTTTAGTAAAGGCCTGATTTTACTCCATTTTTTTTGTACAAACAATCCATTTCAAATTTCTTTATCGTATCTCTCGTGCTTAAGAATAATGTTATTCGTCGCTAAAGACAATGAATTATTGATATGATTATTATCATATTATCGAATAAAAGAAAATGCACCCTAAATGTTATAGTACTATATATATATATATGTAACAAATGCTTCATTAACACGTGATATTAAATGACATTAATTACTGTAGAGCAGTGTTATTTGTCGATAATGGTGATATAATTAGTTTAAGTGACGGTGTGTTATTCAATTTGCTATTTAATAGATTTGTGATGTATTTAAATGTATTGAAAATAAATCAAATGATTCATTGTCACCTTAACCGATGATGATGAGAATGGTAACATACATAGTAATATATAGATAAAATTAAAGTTAGACTTTCGCACTTTTACGTAATTTGGTTAGGGTTCCTTAATTTTCGAACGTGATTCCCAATCTATTTAAACATCTGAATCTACACACATCATTCTAACGTCCAACTGATTTTCCATTAATCACGCACTTTTTGTCTCGTTATAACCAACCGACATAACTTTAGTAAAGGCCTGATTTTACTCCATTTTTTTGTACAAACAATCCATTTCAAATTTCTTTATCGTATCTCTCGTGCTTAAGAATAATGTTATTCGTCGCTAAAGACAATGAATTATTGATATGATTATTGTCATAATATCGAATAAAAGAAAATGCACCCTAAGTGTTATAGTACTATATATATATATATATGTAACAACTGCTTAATTAACACGTGATATTAAATGACATTAATTACTTCCTCTTTAATTACTGTAGAGCAGTGTTATTTGTCCATAGTGGTGATATAATTAGTTTTTTTTTTTTGATACCCAGATATCCCAACTTACGCCGAACTATGTCCTGGACCACCCATCACCGGCCCCTCAGCAATGGGTGGTGGTAAACCGCGGTATATGCCCAAGTTGACCAGGGTCCGTGCACTCTTTATACTCTTGGCCCCAAGGGAGCCTTCCTCCATGAATATTACATCACCAAGCTGCTCCACCCACAAATGAGTATTACATCACCCAACTGCTCCATCCAAGATTCGAACTCCCCACCCTGGAGTTGTAAACTCAGCAATGCCCGTCCTTTGCCAACTTGGATGTGCCCCGGGGCTGTGATATAATTAGTTTAAGTGACGGTGTGTTATTCAATTTGCTATTTAATATATTTGTGATGTACTTAAATGTATTGAAAATAAATCAAATGCTTCATTGTCACCTTAACGGCGATGATGATAATGGTCGTAATATATAGATAAAATTAAGGTTAGACTTTCGCGCTTTTACGTAATTTGGTTAGGGTTCCTTAATTTTCGAACGTGATTCCCAATCTATTTAAACCGGTAAATATGACATCGAGAAATTTGACAGAAATGTTAAGTAGTTCGGTGATTTTGCCTTCTAGCTTTATTTTTTCATATTAAATCCTAGTCAATATACTCTATTCTAATAACTCATCAAGAAGTAGACTGTAAAATTGAAATGGAAAAGAAGAAATTATCAAATATACTGATAAATAATTTTACATTTTTTTTTTTTTTTTGCGTGGATAATCAATACTCAATAATTAAGAGAGAAGAGGAAATTTAGATTATCTAAGATAAATAACAATTCTTTCATTAACAATTACACACACTTATATTTCCTTAAAGATTTACAAAACATCTTTCGTATACAAGATCTGTAATTAATATTTATAATTACTTAAAATTAGTACACTACTTAACTGTAATTACAAGCCCATCACCAGATAATAAAAAGGTCATGGCAGGGTGGGTTTAATTACTAAAATTGATTAGCAAGCTGTTGATGGATTGGTCAAGGGATTATAGAAATGTGGCTTGCTATTTGACCCATTATCACCAACACCGGCGGTGGCGGCAGTGGTGGCGTCGCCCACCCTTTCACAGGATGGACACATGGTTAGGGTGGCCGCCGGCAGCTGCATGTACAAAGGTGGTGGAAAATTTAAAGATTTCAGTTTCTGTAATTCCTTCTGTAGCATTCTGTTCTCTTCTGTTAATGTCTCGAAGCATTTCTTCAACTGTTCACAATCAACCTCGGTTTTCTTAAGCTTCGTCCTGAAGGAAAAAATAAAAAAAAGAATTATATTCTCACCACAAAATTTATGAAATACACAAAATTTTATTATAATGAATGACCTTAGCATTGAAATAACGAAAAAGACTTAATTGCCTCTCGTAGTTTTACTTAACATAAATATAAATAACAAAAGCAAAGGTGATACCAAAAATATTTAGTACATAACCGCATATTTCATAGATACCACAAATTTTCAACAATACATTCATTATATTATATCAAAATTTGCTAAAAAATTGATTTTAATCTCCATCAAACAGAGACTTCGTAGAGAGTTAAGGATAAAAATGTGATACCAAAAATATTTAGGACATGAACATAAAAGCGAACAAATATTGACAAATAGCACCGAATAATTGATTTTTAAAAAATAAAGAAATTCATAATTGTCTTTTTATCAAAGCAAAATTACGTACCTTGCTCTTCTATTCTGGAACCACACTTCCACTTGTCGAGGCCTAAGCTTCAACTCCTTTGCTAACTCTTGCTTATGTTTCTGACATAAAAAACTACCATCACTTTGGTTCTTAAGAAATTAACAACATATAACCATTAGGGGTTATTTGACAATTTTTTGATAATTTTTTTTAGCCGATTTTGATAAAAATTGATAAATTGTATAATTGAAATTAAAGTTCGATAGTTCAAAATTCGAATTTGATCAAACAAGCAGTAAACAACGTGATAAGTTATATTGGACAATAATCTATAGTATTATAAAGCTTGTATACAAAAATATAATACGATATCTAGTCTTATTCAATAGAGTATATGAGCCGAGCGATCCGTTCCCTAAAAGTATTTTGGATCATTTATAACAAATTAATCATTTTCTTTTCTTAATTGATTTTGGATCGACTGATATTAAAATTCATGTCATTAGATTTGACAATTCTACTGTAACTGTCAACCTGATTGCAACTCTATGTTCGCCATTATTTGAGTTTGGGACCGACAATGATAGATATAGATGAATAGATGAAGATACATATATAAACATGTATAGTAAATACACATTTGAGAGAGAGAGAGAGAGAGAGGTTACAGGATTAAGAGTGCTGTGTTGCTTGAAGCTTTCTTCTAAAAGGGCTGACTGTGCTTTAGTGAGCCTAAGTTTCTTCCTTCCATTCGAACCGTCATCGTCTTCATTAGAAAATCTTGACACCATTCTTTCTCTCTCTTCCTCTTCACAGGCAACCCTTCTCTCTCTCTTCAGGCTGCCACGGCAAGGCGATGAAACGCCACCACTATCTTGTGGTTGTAAATACACATGATCAACAGATTGATCGGCTGAAAGGGTCAGAGTAAGCGAGGGTTCAGATCCCTTTTCAAACTGACCATGATGATGATCATCTGATGAAAGACCTAATCCCAGAACAAGACCTGTGTTGTGTATATCATCAAAACCCATTTATTTCAGAGTAGGGAAAAACAGGGGTGTCTGTTTGTGTTTTCAAAGGAAAGACTCTTCAAGGGGAATGGGTGTATGGGTGGGTGGGGGTGGATATTCCAAGACTAATAATCAAAGGAATGAATTAAGTAGAGAAAGGAAAATGGATATGAAAAATGATGAAATTTTTTGACTTAGAGACCCTTTTATCTACGAAAGTTTGACATGTTATTCAGCAATTTAATGGTCAAAATTTCCCAGTTTTTTAACTACACATCTCCAAAAAAACCATTTTTTTACAAAATCTATTTTAAAAAAGGGGCTCGAACATGAGCTAAAATGGATGAATTTCGTATGTTAAAAGATTAATTGCACATCCATAACTATAGATGATGACTATGCGGTCAAGAAAAAAATGAAACGATGTAGCTATCAGCTTTACATCAATAGTGTAATTTTCCTAATAATCAAAGGAATGGAAAGTAGAGAAAGAAAATTAGGTGTGTAAAATGATGAAAAGACCATAACTTTGTGTTCAAATAGGATGACCATTTGAACCCAACTACTATTTTCAATTAAAATGGCCAAAAAATTAAAATGAGGAAACTACTTTTCTATCTCATTTTGTTCGAATAATTTAGGTGACAAGACGAAGAATCAATGCAAATAAATGAAAGAATGAATACGTGGATACACGTGGCAGTCATAGAGGCTTGCACGAGAATGATTACTTTCACATTTATTAGGCTGGTGAGCGTATATTTATTGAAAATTTATCTCCAACAACTTCTTTTTCAAAAAATTAAATTAGTTTTTTTTTATGGTATATTAAAAACATAAATTTAAGATTTTGTCTTAAATACAGCTCCACTCACGTACGTGACATAGCTTTTTAATAAAGACTTGAAGCATACATTTATATAAAATATAAATGACAACTAAATTTGAATTTTCGATTTTCGAAGCTATATTGTTGACCTCAAAAAATGAAAATTATTTTTTAATGTCAATAACAATTTTTTTGGTCAAAATTTTGACATTTTGCCCATTTGAGGGTTTTGGTTGAGCTTTCTGTTTGAAGGAAGAAACAAGAAGTTTTCGGCGTGATTTTGACCGGAAAAAGCACTTCAATTGGATACTCAAGTTTTCAAGAGTGCTGATTCTAATATTTGCCTTGATTCGAAACACTTTTTCAAAGTGGAGGCTTCCTTTTTAGATTTTAACACTTTGACATTCAATTGGTTTTCTTAATCTTTTTTCTTCTTGTGTTAATGGCTCTAAATATAGATGATTTTTAAAGACTTTTTTGTCATTGTTATTAGTTGACATTCCTATCATTATGTTGAAAGTAACGATTAAGTCCAAGTTCCAATATTTTGATTTATTTTTTTGCTTTCGGGAAACTTTTCATGCAATTTGTTATGTATATGTATCGATTGCAGAACTTGGAATGGAGTTGGGGGGTTGTAGCTGGGCAGAATCCAGCGTATGACCAGTTGGGGTGGTTTCAAATGAGAACTGGACGATCGTGGATGTTGCTGATGATTTAAGCTAGGATTTGTCTCATTGCTTCATGCCTTGAAGATGGAATTTACACCGTTCTATTTCGATTTCACGTTATTCGAACGACTGATATGGGATCTTAGATTGATAAGGAAATAACATCACCTCTTTTGATTGAAGTGGTTAGAAATTTTTCCACCTCTCAAAATTATTAATAAAAAATGGATGAAAATAAATAGCTTCATATTGGACAAGGATGCGATGACATGGAAAAACATACTGCTTGTTCAGTCTCCTTTGTGACTACCAAGAAGAGATTGATATATTTTTTCTCTTTAGATTCATATTAAATTGTATTTTAAAGTTCATTTATATATTTTTAATTGAAGGTGATTAACGAGTCGCTTATTTTTAGCAAAAGGATATGAATCGTTCAATGTTTCAATTAGAGTTTTCTAGCCAGGTGCATAGGAAGAATCATCGGACTTGACGATTTATTGATAAAAAATCCAAAGAAATACAATTAGAGTTTCATATAGTGATCAATATGATAAGAAAAATTCAGCAATATGTTAATATGACTCAAATTTTGTTGGATGTTGGTGTCTTGGTTGAAAAAGGAGTTAAAGGGTTAAAACATGGATGGAATTAAGTTGAGGCAGAGATTGGACGCCTGGGCATCCAATCAAGGTGCCTTGGCGCCATATAGAGTGGAAAATTGACCATTTGGAGGCGCGCCCACAACTTACTGTGCATGAGGAAGGGCGTTCGAGCACGTGTGCCTATTGCTTCGCGTGAGCTTTGGCGCTCAAGCGTCGTCGTTATCCGAAAAAAATATTATTTCGGGGTTTTTAACTCGTTTTTTATCTGTTTTCCATTTAAAACATATTTTTTTGGGTCCTATTTATACTCCACAAAATTATGCCTTTGTATAGACTTCAAATAATATTAGATACATGATATTGTTGTATTCTTTATCCATATTATAATAAATTCTCATTTTCTCTACCAATTTCTTGTGTTCTTCTTGTGTTGTGATTACTATTTCATATTGTCATATATAATGTCGTCTTTAATTCATACCAAGTGGTATCAAAGCTTAAAGTTTGATTTGTTCGAGATTTTTGTTCTCGTGATGACAACCCGAAGTACGATTTTCTACTTTTGGATTGCAACATTAGATTTTCATTGTGGCAGGTAAAGATGTAAGCAGTGCTCGCTCAGATGGATTTAAACTATCTTTTGTTGAGATTTGGCAAGATGCTCTCAAATTGGTTGATGGAGGAGAAACAACATAAGGATTGAAAGGCTCTATCTTCATATTTCGAATTATATTTTTTCAGAATGTTTTGAATGAGAAAATTACAGTTGCATTATGGTTGAAATTGGAACAATTATGCATAACTAAGAATCTAACTACAGTTGCATTATGGTTGAAATTGAAACAATTATGCATAACTAAGAATCTAACTAACAAATTACATTTGAAGGAGCATTTGTGTTTTCGTTGCATGACAAAAGGTATATCACTTGAAGAACACCTTGCTGTCTTTACAAAAATACTCGCGGATTTGAAAACTTTGAAGGTAAAGTATGATGAAGAAGATTTGGGGTTGATTTTGTCGTATTCGTGCCTGTTTCATATATGTCATTTAGATACACGATATTATATAGATACGATAATCTCACCGTTAAAGAAGTATATGATGTATTGTTGTGTATGAGGCTCATGGAGATGGACTTGTTGTTGATAGTGGTTATGCAAGGGACAGATCGAAGTCTAATTCAAGTAATAAAATTTGTAACTATTGTAAGAAGAAGAGACAAATATAAAATGATTGCTATAAATTGTAGAATACAAAAAAATGGTTGCATATCTGAAGGGAAAGCAATCAGAAATTTCAGGTGAAGCCGATATTGTAGAAAATTACTATAGTGATGAGAACTTTTGATTATTTCTAACAGGGACTTCAAACTTGACGATGATTGAATTCTTGATACAACTTGCACTTTATATATATACATCAATATTTGTTTACAACATATGAAACAGTTTCAAAATGTGTTATTGTAATTGGTAATAATAAATCTTCTAAGTTACCTGATATTGGAATGGTCTCAATTAAGACGTTTGATGGGACAGTTAGGACATTTGATAAAATGAGGCACACTCTAGATTTAAAAAAAATCTTATTTACTTGAGTACTCTTAGTTTAAAAGGGTAACATACACTAGTGAATGTAGAGTTCTGAAAATTAGTAAATGTGCCCGTGTTGTATTGTAGGAACAGGGAACCCTTGTCTTGTAGGATAGTAGAATCCTTGGAGAGCAATCATCAGAAATTATGAATTTTGGTGGATATTCAGTTGGTACAATATCATTGGAGTTTGATTTAAGGACCACATTAAAAAATACATCTTAGTCGAGTTCAGAAGTTATGGGTAATGTCGCTTTTTCACCATCGCTAGTGGTGCTATCGTATTCAATTCCTAGAGACAGGCCTAGAAGAGATATTAGGCCTCCACAAGGGTACGAAAAAGCTGATTTAGTGGTTTATGCTTTAAATGTGGTTGAAGATGAGTGTAGCAAAGAATATTCTATAGAAGTAGTTTGTTGTGTTGATTCTTTTACATGATATATTTCTACCTTGTTTGGTAATTACTATTGAGTTAATTGTGATTTTATTGCTCATGATGATAATTCGAGTAATTTTGGTACCTGAGGTAATTCTATTGTGCAGTATTTGAATTCAATTGACTAAGTTTGTCCTAATTGGACTTTGTGAAAGAGGAGGAGATTTTCTATTGGAGTTATGTTTTGTTAAAGAGTCATTGGTTTACTCGTTGCAATGGAATGTGTCTTTAGTGAGAATTTTTGAAGTTTTATTCATTTCATTGAAATTTGTGTTAAAGTGGATATTTGTTAATATGTGACCCAAATTCCGCTGGATATTCATATCTTGGTTGAAAAATGAGTTAAAGAGGTCATAATATGGATATCTGGGCACCAAGGCCATACATAGTGGAAAATTGGTTTTGGAACAGAAATCCACCACTTAGGTGCCATTTGGAAGCGCTGCCCACCGCTCGCTTTGTGCGAGTAAAGGCGCTCGAGCATCAATGTTATACGAGAAATATTTTTTTTTTCATTTTTTTTTGACTCTTTCTTAATTATCTTTTCATTTAAAACATTTTATTTTTTTGAATCCTATATATACTCTTCGAAATTATGGGTTTGTATAAACTTGGAATAGCATTATATACATAATATTGTTTGTTGTATTATACTAAATTCTCTCCACAGTCAATTTCTTGTGTTCTTCTTGAACTATGATGGCTAGTTCGTATTATGCCCTATAATCTTTCTCTTTAATTCCTAACACAACAGAACCATAAGATTCTACAATTCTATTATCCTATTAGAATTGGATAGTAGAACCATATGATCATAACATCCGGATCGAGAGTATATAACAACCATGGTTCCACTTTCTTCAAATATCTACAAGGGTCTATAATTTTGACATCTAATTTTCTGCAGCAAATGATTTTTATTAGGATATTATATTTTATTCATTCGTCTGATATTGATTGAAGGACTCAGTAAAGTTGCAAACTGCATCAATGGTGATCAGCAGTCAGAATCATGCTATCGCAATTCCGCTGGTTATTCTTATACTTTGACTAATTGTAATTATTTTGCAGAATCTTGATGCCCTAATATACCTTGTAACAAATTCATCGAATTTAGGTACATTAATTTTAACAGGAATGAGTATTTTTGTGCCCCTAAAATGTACTTTCTCTGTTTGATGATTTGTGTAAGAGAATTTTTCTACTTCCTTCAAACATGAAAAGGCTGTTAGGAATTTAACATCTATCTTTCTGCTGCAATAAATTCATATGAAATTGATTGTTTTTTTAAGAAATTGAGCGGATAGATATATGAAAGAGTGAACCTTTTTCTTATGCTTGTCTTTTGTCCTTTTCTACTTCCTTCAAATTGAGAGGATAGAGATGTACTTTTTTCCACCCATGTTTATCATCCTTTAGAGTTTTCAGTTGCTAATGTGGGTGAATTCTTATTCCATAGCCTGTATTGTACCTCGCTGGGAAGATCTGATACTTTGATGGTTATTCAGGTTAACTAATGAAATGGATCCATCTGGCGAGTAGCTAACATTTGACAGGTTCTCTGTTTACAATTTGAAACGTTGTAAGGTGTATAATAGGAGAGACTATAATGTGTAGCCACCGTATCGTCCATTATAAGCTATTTTTATCTTATCTTGTTCCTTTATAATGGATTCTTAATTATGTTTTGTTCTAGGGAATTCTGACACGGAACCTCAAGCCCTTCAATATGCCGAACTTGTTTTGTGATGGCAAGTTGGAAGGAAACCACATAAGTCATATTGTAACATGGTAAAACATTCTCGAGTTTCTATTCCTTTCCAATCACTTATATTTATTGGAAAACCATTTTGAGCATAATTACTTTTTTTTTTTTTTTATATGCAGGTTTAGTTGCAGAAAGAAGGCAGTGAACAGTGTACTAGAACTTCTTTGGTATGTTTACACTATAGTAAGAGTTAAAAAGTTTCATTTCGATGATTTATAACATTGGCACGATTAACCATGGTATTGTCTACCGTAGCTACATGGTACTGCCCCCACAAACACTAAACATAGGAGTTACTTTTATATTTTTCTCCTTAGTGTATATTCATGAATATTACAGCACCACTGGCATCAACTTCTGTTTTCCTTCTCAGATATATGAAAGGGAGGTTTTACATACCAAAGAAGTAATAGTAATTTTTCCTTGGATTTCAGTAGCCCAAGTTTTCGAAGTCATAATAATATTGATCAACAAATGCAGTTGCAGGAATGCTAGATTCAAACACAAGGCAGAATGGAGAGATACTTATCAATGTTTGCAAGCAAGAATTAGCATTTGGCACTTCGGTATGAAAAGTAAAACTCATATTCATTATCAAATTAATCTTGCAGGAAATTTTAATTTAAAATCAAGTTAGGAACTTGAAGATAAATTTTCCTTGTGAAACTTTTGATTGAGTGCCATATAATCATGAACATTCATTTGCATTGCAAGGCTCAATTTATTTATGTTGATCGAATATTCCATGAGAATTTTTCCTTAAACTTGAAAAAGGCTCAATTACCATGATTCAGACATGTGAGTCAAGATGATACCTTAACGAAAACATTAACTGTACGACAAGCTGTCTGCTAGGCTCAACTCCAACTATCTGATTTCCATGTATAAATCTGAGAAGAAGGTAAGTACAGAAACTACAATCAAAGAAATAAGATTACAAGATAACATGAACACAAGAATTGGAGGTTGGTATCAGAGGGAAAAAGAGACGAATACGCATTTGTGAAATCTTGACTTGTCTAAAACTTCACTTCCTCGATGAGCCTACAAGTTGATTGGACAGCGCGGCATCTTACCATGTAATGAGTCAAATTATCAAAATCTCCAAACAATCGTTGAAGAGCAGGTTAGGTTCATTAATGCTGTAAACCTGTCTCAGATGCACCTATTCTTATTCTTATTCTTATTAATATGCTGACAGTGTAAAATAAATTCCATATAAAGATAACGCCAAATTTAATGCTCATCGCTGTCCTATTAATCTACCTTTGTACGTATGTGTCTGAATGCGTCTAATTATAAACATCGTATTTACATAGATAGGCATAAGGACACAAACCTTTTGGATTTCAACCAATATAATTTCCATCTTCAAATCCACCACATAGGGGCATAACTTTATGGACAACTCGCCTTTCTTTTTAGGTGACATCAATCAGGTAACAGTTGAACCCAAATCTGCTGTACTTTTCATGGTTATGCCTTCATGTTTTCTCAATTTCATCTTTTAACTCATAGAGATCATCTACTTGTGTTATATAAAGGACGAAGAGACCAGGAGTTTTCGTTCTAAGAATCTGCTCAGGCTAAAAATGCTAACTTTTTGGAAGGATCGACTGGTTGAAATCCGTAGCTCTCGAGGTGGTGCAAAAATCTCCAACCATTTGGACAATTTTCTTTACTTCATTTTTGTTGCTGATCCATCTTGCTATACTTAATTTTTGTTTCTATCCACCTTGCTCCCATGTTATTAAATTGCAATTATTTGCAGTTTAAATTTATCTCAATCTCTTTATAATACATGATACTAGCTGTAAACTTTTTGCACTGAGAAAAGAATTAATACCAGAAATGAAAGGTTGGACCATCAATTCAATAGGTTCTCTTCATCCTTGAGGGCCTTGCCAGAAGTTTTTGTGTTGCATTTGTACTTATTGAAGTCTCCGAGTACGTGATCTTGTTACGAATTTCCTCGTTTTACTTCTCTTTGCAAATATTGTGAATAAATGTAATAAATATGAAAGTACTTTTTGCTAATGGAGGATCCAATCTTGAAAGCACGAAAGAAATAGTATGACTCTTTATCTTTTCTCCCATCAATGATCCAAAAGAAAAAATTGCCTCCTAATTTTTCGGGCTATACAATTTATTTCCAAAACTTATGTCGAAAAAGCACTAATAATTATTGTGATTTTATGGTTGCCTATGTGGTAATGCCTTAAATTAAAGAGAGCATTGATTTTTAGAATCATTGATTGATAAATTGATATCCGTATTTATCTTGTCGTTGGAAAAAAAAAAAGAGTATTTCTTCTGCATAGACTCCATTTATTAATGATTTTATTTCTTTATGTCGCTCATTTTGCAGATGTATGTTACAGACACTTGCTTCCCTTCGCTCGAATAAGAAAGATAATGAAATCTGATAAACAAGTGAAGGTAGGCATATGTGAACATGCTTGGTTCGTACCAAATTCCCAAATGAAAGAAACTTCCATAGTTGAGTAGTGGACTCTACTAAATTTGCCAAAGACTTATATTATCTGCAGAAAATGCTAAGAACTCTATGAGTTAGTATAAGGCTGACTTTTTTTAGGTGCTTCTTTCACTAGGAACTTGAACTCTTTCATAAAGATAATTAGTTATATTTAATAATAAATTTTTAACATGGGGGAGTCAGAGGGGAGAATTTTTTTTTTTGTTGGACTTGGAGTTTCCCTGGGCTCCCTCCGCCCCTGTTAGTTAAAATTAGAAATTTGATGCATTGTAGCTCCATTGAAGAAGTTATTACATTTTGAGCTTCATAAAATCTCAGTTTTTTCCTTATTTCGAACATATTTTCAGATGATCAGTGCAGATACTCCAATATTATTTGCAAAAGCTTGTGAGATTTTCATTTTGGAGCTCACACTTCGAGCATGGATGAACACAGAAGATAACAATCGCCAAGCTCTACAGCGCTGTGATGTTGTGGAGGCAATCATGGGTGAAGAGCTTCTCAGCTTCCTGGCTAAAATTGTCTCTTTTGATAGGGACCAGGTTTGTCCTTTTCTAATTAGATTGTATCCAATTTGCAGCTGCTAATAGCCAAGACCAAATATTTTGAATGTCCCCTTTCTACTTTTAGGCTCCATATATGAATATGAACACACAAAATACCACTTATTTTCCATTTGTATTCATTAAAGTTGCATTTGGTAATCTTAACTTATTATTTTTTTAATATTCTACCCTGCATATGTATTAGAAGCAACATAATTGTCACACTTAATACCTTCAATCCAAAATAGACTATAAAATGTAGTGACTAAAGATGGCAAGAGTGGAGTAATTGGCCACTGGGTTGGTCCGGTTCTCTTAATCTAGACGGACTAGGAAAAAGCCAACCCGAGGTCCTCAACTAGTATTACAGGTCACTTGTCTAAATTGGCTTGTTTAGTTTCGCTCAAACTCAAGCCTTGCATTACATGAACTTAGCCAGTAGACCAGGCCAATGTTTTATGCTACTCTTAAAGAATAATACCTTATTTATTCAGTTAACGGAACAAATCGTTTGGTAGCTGTCTTCTTTTTTAGGTTTGGATTAATCTGTGTGTATAATTTAAATGAGATATAAATAAATAGATTAGTATTTTATTTTATTTCTGTTTGCATTTAGCTAGGAGTATCTTAGACTATCCCTTATCTGATCAAATTATTCTTAATTTTCATTAGTTTTTCATTAATTTTGGATGATCATATTGTAGTACACAGGTCATTCAAAACATAACAGTATTCCACGTTAGCATAAGTGATTGATTATAAAATGCATGTTAGCAAATTGCATTAGAAAATGATTTGCATGTTTTTGCTACCATTTAAAATGAGAGATCTAATGTATTTTTTTTAACTTGTTATTCAGGTCTATACTCAGATTTAATTTAACTCTACGATTTGACTTTGTGCTTAATTCAATATAATTTAGAGTACAATGTATAAGTTTATTTTTTTCTTGAATTTCCATTTAATTTTCAATTACTAAGACTTTTCTAATGTATAAGCCATTGACCGATTGAACCCGTAACCTAGAGGCTTAGTTCCAGTACTGACATATTTATACATTTTTGTATTAACATTTGGAGGAACTGGAAAGAACAATAATATTTACAAAAGTGCCTTTTGCCGTCCCACTTGTGAGGGGAGAACATACATGGATGAAAGTTTCGAATTTTGTAGTCGGTAAATTGCATGCATATTCGGTGAAAGAATGACGTTTTTTTCGAAAAGAAAATAGGTTTTAGAAGATTGAAAGTTGCATCATACCAGACTAAGAGTTTATAATTGGACAAGCTCAAGTTCCAACCTAATTTTAAATTATGATTTTGTTGGGTCTAGACAACTATTAACACACAGAGAAATAAATGAATTTACAAATTATTCCTTATACTGATCATGCACTTACATCCTCGACTGGTCCTTGATTAGAAGGAAACAGCAGCTGGAGACACTCATCAGTGCCCAGCCTATCCAATGAATTTGCACAACTTGAATTCAGTGAGTTGATACAACCTCAATACTAAGTAGTAAATAACTCAAGATATTTTTTTCAATTTTGTTTCATGACCGTTAAATATGCATTGTCATGACATTTTCTATAAGATTACTTTTTCTTCATCAGGCCTTGCTCATGAGAAGCCAAGAAGTGCCTCAGCATCCTGTCTTTCCACCATCATTCTCATCAGCTGAAATCAATTATCAGCAAGGTTTTAATGTAAGATAAATTCTTACACACGGTAAAAATTTGATGGATATTAGTGATGTCAATCTCTTCATACGAAAAGAAAAATACACTATAGATACATCATTATGAAGTCTCAACTCCAAGTAATGTCCAACTACTTTTAGAGTATATAGGAATTGATTTTGATTTCATGCTTTATGGATGTGCACTTATATAAACGACATGAAATTTCTCAGGAAATGATCTTGCATGATTTTGCTACCATTTAAAATGATCAATCTAAAGTTTTATTGTGGCTAGTTACGCCTGTTTGTACTCAGATTTAAATCTAGAATTTGACTTTCTTCTTTGATAATTCAATATAATTTGGAGTGCCATGTATAAGTTATTTTTTCTTGGACTTTTCTAATGGATAAGCCGTAGTAGTTATTCATATTTGTACTCATATTTAATTTAATTCTAGATTTTTTTTCTTAGACAAGTCAATATGTTTTTGAGTGCCATTATAAATTGTTTTTCCTTGAATTTTCATTATGTTTTCGATTACAATGACTTTTCCAATATATAATTCATAACAGTTATCTATGTTTGTACTATATTTATCTTATTCTAGAATTTGACTATCTTCTTAGAGAATTCAATACAGTTTAGAGTTCCATGTATAAGTTGTTTTTCTTGAATTTTGATTTAATTTTCAATTATTTCTAATGTACAAGTCATTGACCAGTGACAATAATTGAACCCATAACCTAGTGGCCCAGTCTCCATACTTGGGTATTTATTTATTTTTTATCAAAATTTGTAGAACTGGAAAGAAAATATAAGATTTACAAATAATGTTGCCTTCCCACTTGCTAGGGGAGAAAATAGGTGGATGAAAGTTTCAAACTTGTAGTATGCAAATTTATATGTACGTGTTCCGGAAAACAATAAAGTTTTGAATCAGGAAAAGTGGTTTTAGAATATTAAAAATTGCATCATATCAGGATGAGAGTTTATGGTCGAACAATGTGATGTTCCAACTTCATTTAGAATTATGATGACAGTTTTGTTGGTCTTGACTACTATGAATGGATAGAGAAATAACTGAATTTTACAAATCATTCCTTATACTAATCATGTACTTGCACTCTTCACTGCATGATTTAGGTGCAAACAGTGGCAGACTGTCCTAGAGGCACTCAGCAATACCCAGTCTATCCAATGAACTTGCACAACTTGAATTCAGTGAGTGATACAAACTGTATACTAAGTAGTAAATCATCCACGATATTATTATGAATTTTATTCGTGCCCATTAAGTATAAACTTAATGGCATGACATTGTTCTATAAGATTATTTTTATCCAGCAATTTTTCTTCGTTAGGCCTTGCACACAAGAAGCTATGAAGTGCCTCAGCATCATGTGTTTCCACCATCATTCTCATCAGCTGAAACCAATTATCGGCAGGGTTTTAACGTAAGATAAATTCTTTTAGCAATAGTTTGATGGGTAACAGTGTCGATATTTGTGATGTCAATCTCTTGATACTAAAGCAAAACATTTTAGATACATCATTATTAAAAGTTTTAGCTCCATGAAATGTTCAACTACTTTCGGTGTCTATAGGATGATTGATTTTGATTCATGGTTTTTGCACGTGCGCGTGAATTAATAACTAAATTGCTTAGAAAATTATTTGGCATGATTTTGCTACCATTTAATATGAGCAATCTAAAGTTTTATTATGACTAGTTAATCATTTTTGTATTCGTATTTACGTTAACTATAGAATTTGATTTTCTGCTTAGATAATTCAATATAATTTGGAGTGCCATGCAGAGGTTATTTTTTCATGAATTTTCATTTAATTTTTGATTACTATAACTTTAATATATAAGCCGTAATATTTGTTCATGCTTGCACTTGGATTTAATTGAACTCTAGATTTCGACTTTTTGCTAAGATGATATAATTTGGAGTGCCATTATAAGTTGTTTTTTCTTGAATTTTCACTTAATTTTTGATTACTATGACTTTACTAATGTGAGTAATACAAATTATTCATGTTCGTACATAGATTTAATTTAACTCAAGAATTTGACTTTATGTTTAGAGAATTCAATATAATTTAGAGTGTCATGTATAAATTGTTTATCTTAAATTTCCATTAATTTCCATTTTCTATAACATTTCTAAGGAATAAGCGGTTCACATGTAACAATCGTTGAACCCATAACCTAGTGGCTCAGTCCCCATACTAGGTACTTGTTCATTTTTGTATAAATTTGTCAGGACTGGAAAGAAAACATAAGATTTACAATTTGTATGTTGCCTTCCACTTTTGAGGGGAGAACATACATGTTTACGGAAGTTTCAGACTTGTAGTCTTTAAATTTCATGTGTATTCAGGGAAATAATGAAATTTTTAAATCAAGAAAACAGGTTTTAGAAGACTAAAAATTGCATCGTATCAGGCTGAGAGTTTATACTTTTGAGGGGAGAACATACACGTTTATGAAAGTTTCAGACTTGTAGTCTTTAAATTTCATGTGTATTCAGGGAAAGAATGAAATTTTTAAATCAAGAAAACAGGTTTTAGAAGATTAAAAATTGCATCGTATCAGGCTGAGAGTTTATGGTTGAACTAGGTGAAGTTCCAGACTAATTTTATATTATTATGAAAATTTTGTTAGTCTCGACTACTATATGTGATAAGAGAAATAACTGGATTTTTCAAATCATTCCTTGTACTGATCATGCACTTGCATCCTTTACTACTTGATTTAGAAGCAACTAGTTGCAGACTGTCCTGGAGACACTCGTGAGTACTCAGCCTATCCAATGAGTTTGCACAACTTGAATTCAGTGAGTGATATAGCCTAAGTACTATGTAGTAAATCATCCAATATATTTATATCAGTTTTATATCGCGCCAGTTAAATAAACCTTAATGGCGAGACATTGTTCAATATGATTACTTTTAAACAGTATTTTTTCGTCATCAGGCCTTGCTCGTGAGAAGCCAAGAAGGGCCTCAACATCTTGTGTTTCCACCACAATTCTCATCGGCTGAAACCAATTATCTCCCCGATCTAAATGTAAGAAAAATTCTTTCACACAGCAATAAGCAGTGTTGAATATTTGTGATATTAATCTCTTCATTCATAAACAAAACATTATTAGATCAAAGTTTCAGCTCCATAGAATATCGAAATACTTGCGATTTTTCTAGGAATGATGTGTTTTGATTTCATGCTTCGGGCACTCACATGAGAATTAATAACATGAAATTGCTTAATTATGTGTTACAAACGTTTTTGGCTTCGCAGGCTTCTTGAGTCCACCCAACCCCCTCCCCTCAAAAGGGAAAACCAAAGGGATTGATTTACTTTATGCTTATCTTACAAGTGCAAGCTGAATAGTTTCAAGCTGTTGATCTTTTCATTTTTATTTTTCTTGTAGCGGTGAAAAGAGTACTTCTGGAATATTGACGCAGTACGACATCGAAAGGAGAAAATATTTCAGCTTTGAACTTTTCTTTATTTAATTTAGTAATCAGAACAGCAATGTTTTCCCTTTTCATGGGACAAATTAAGTAATTTGGTTTGTTTATGAACATTTTCTACATGTTTTGAATAGCTATTTAGTCCTATAGAGAACTTTGTGCAACAGTATTTTGGCATTATTCTGAATCTTTTGAAATATATGCAGCAGCCCGATTGCTTCCTTCTCCAATGTTTTTGGCAATATTTTTTTATTAAGTGTGTGAATCCTAGATAATTCATTTCTTAGTCAATCTATTATGCCAAATGCTAAATCTAATAAAAGGTATCATACAATCATATTATTTTTGGCAATTAAATGCAGTTTCTAGATTTTAACTCAATCAAAATGCAATTATCTCCAAGAACATAATGTCTTTATGCTTAATATCTTTCAAATTGTTCATTTGAAAAATTGGAAACCCTTTTATCTCTAATTATTTATCCCCGTAGATGAGGAAGTCTAATTAGTAATTTGATTTTTTTGATTTTTCTCGAGATCTCCGTAAGCGCCATGGAGGGCAATAAAAGTCCCGCATCTTTTTGGTAATGGAGGTGTGCAAATATTTCTTTAGATTAGACGGATACCACCATTCTAATATATAGGTTCCTATAAAAAATGGGCCATAAAGGCCCATATGAGATTCTAACAAATGTCGAAATTCAAACCTTAAGCTTGACATAGTTATATTCCTTCAACATAACATAGGACATCGAAAGAATTTCGGAGACCCATCAAAGTATGAAAGCCTCAAAGATTTTCTTCTTTGGACCGTTGGGAATGGAGTTACTTTGAAGTTATTAAGCTTTTTTTTGATCCCTATTATTTCAAAAATATATTTTTCTCTCTCTTATTTTAGACAAAACATTTTTCAATAAAAATAATATTATATGGAAACCCAAAGTTTTTCCTTATTTTTTTAACCATACATTCTTCATCAAATCACTATTCCAAAATGCATTTTTTGCAAGAAAAAAAATGCGACTCAAACATGCTCTAAATTATGAAGAGTCGGTATCTTTTAGATTTCTTTCAATAATAGATTTTATTTTTAAAATAACTGTTCAGATAATTTACAATCTTGTTTTAAAATTTTATGAATTATTTTGCCTTTAATTTTTCTCATCCAAACCACATTAGGTTCTTTGATATTTATTTTGTTGCAAGTAAATCACTAAATTTTAATTTGCATCAAATTTCGTCACTAATTGTATCGCCATTAGACAAACTAACACAAAAACGCCTTTGTGGCCATCAAATTTTAATGAATTGGTGATGTGCCTTCAACAACCATCCAACATTCCATGTAATCAATAGCATGAAACACAGACAAAGAAATATGCATTTTTCAAACATCACAGGTTTGGAACCAAATTAAAATAAATTTACCTTAATCAATTCGAGTTCATTAACAAACATCTTGACACATGTACGTTGATTTAAACACTGACATTTTCTTATGCTTAGAAATAAGCACCAAATATGTAACAAAAACAAAGAAAATGCATTTTCAAACAATACAATTTTTTAACCTAATTAAAATAAAAGTTCGATTCCAGTTCCGCTGTTTACCCTAATCAATTCTGGTTCTTTACCAAACATCTTGACTCATATATGTTGATTTATACACTAACATATCTAGGTTAAAATTTTCTTATCATTTAAAAAAAAAAAAATTGTGGATAGCCCTAATTTGGAAATCCATCAGATAAATGGTGGAAGACAAAATTTTTAGTTCAGTTAGAGGTTAAACACCTATTGTTTGAAACGCTTTTTCAAAAATGCGACTTCTCTTTTTTAATTTTTGACATTATTGATTACATGGTATATATACATTGCATGATTGTTGAAGACACCAAGTAGGCTAGTTTGCTTAAAAATTACAACTGAAATCGTGAAATCTGAAACAAAATTAAAATTGAGGGTTTGATAATTAATCCCACTAAGTTGAATATTAGAAATCTCAATGAGATGAATGAATGTTGGGCGATCAACATTGTAATTTAACCATTTATATTATGTCTATTTTAAACACAATTTAAAGTATACTCCCGCGAAACTACAAAAGCAACAAAAATCGACATTGAAAAGGTTTGAATTCATGTTTGGCTTAGCTTGAGAAGTATATTTACTCGTAATTACTAATTATATTCATATAACAATTTATATTGGTTGCACCATAATTTTATTTCATTTAAAAATCTCAACATTTATTTATTGTACAATCTACATCCTAAATTTTCTATTATGTGATTATTTACTTCAACCTTTTATTAATTAATTACATGTCTCGTTATTGATGATGATTTCTATCAAAATATTATATTAGTGTGCTTGAAATGACTAAAAATATTTATGCACATTTGCATTTAATGTTTTTCAAAATATGATGGGCAAATAAGTTGTTTCACTCCCTACGAATTTTTTGGAAAAAAAAGTTGTGTTCTGAGACGAGGTATGTTAATTAATGAAAGGATGAGGAATTGAGGATAGGTATGCATAGAAATTTTTTTGTTATAATGAGAGAATGTTAAAGAGTTTTAAGTGCAATTAAAATATTTTATAACTAATAAAAATTATCTTTTGAATATGATTAGCATTTATTTATATGGTTATTTACAGAAACCTAGCTAGTTGACAGCTACACAAATATCCCCTCCGGCCATATTGATTCTTCAATCTATCATGGCCTACTAATTCAATCAGTCACACTATAACTTTAATATTTTGATTAATTCGATGCCTGAGTCAGGTCTGATGATCAGATTACACAAATCTTTCATGAAGTTTATGAAGTTTATGATTATTATATAGATATTCCCTCTTATCATGACTCTTTGGTGTGATCACGACTTACTGATTTAATCAATGACCGATAACTCACTCAATATTGATCTGGTCGATATTCGAATCGAATCGAGTAAGATAACTAAAGTGACAACACGGAAAATTGAGTGCGCTTGTCTTTCCAAGGAAGTGTGTAAGAATTCAGTGTGGCTGCAAAATTGTGAGAACTTTCTCTTTATGTCCATTTGCTAATATTCCATTTCAGGAGGCATCCCGACAGCACCACCTTTGACTCCTCCCAATAATTCTTGTTATCATTGCTCATTCTTTATTATTTGTTTCACCGCCTTATTGCTCTTTTCCATTTATGGATACGTCCGAAATTTTAAAAGGTGAAATGACTTGACAATTATTTTCCACTATTGGGGTGTCGAAATATCTTTATATATACCATGTCACTTGTCCTTTATTCTAGATTTATTCGACGGTTCACGTGGAGTTCTTGTTACTTAATACTTTATAGTTGATCGTGTGAACTGATTCGACCCGAATACTTTGTGTTAATGATAAAATTCTATGTAAAAATATTTCTCAAAACAGCGCCTTAGCAAAAGGTTAAATATTTCTAAACATAATATATTATTCCTTTCGGTTTTTGAATATCCAAAAATTGCACATAAAAGTGTAAAATGATATTAAGAAAATAAATAAATAAATCTTGCTACTCAAAGTTGAAAAATTAGACTCAGCATGTTTGGTTAAAAGTAGGTGGACATTTCAAGTAATATTAAAATTATTTTCGAACATAAATAACTTATTTATTATAAAACTTTGTTAAGTTAATTTCTTACTTAAACTTACAAAATATATACACTCAGTGAAGAATTAAGATGACTGGAAAACGGTGGAAATCAATCTTTTAAATACTGTAGAAATTGACCTAAGACGACAGGATGAATAAGTGAAGTTATGGGGTGATGACAAGTAGGATGAGTGCGACTCACCTCCCCACTGTACTTTTTGAGGATATAAAGCAACAATGAAATCGACGAGATGAGATGAGGATATGATATTCCAAGGGATTATTCTATTGGTGATGAGGGATGCTCAAGTTCTCTGCTTTCTATTCCATGCTTCTTGCTGGGCCACTTCCACCCACGCCTGCATAATCTCTGACCCCATTCTTTCTATCTTTTGCTTGAATTATCAACTATACCATTTGTTAATGTCGAAAAGTGACGCAACGCGAATTAAGGAATTCAAGTGAAAACTTTAAGAACACAATTTTTAAAATCCACCAAATTATGAAGAAATAAACTCAAGAATTTTTATTAATGTAAAATTATAAAAAACGATGAACTAACCCTTTATTTATAAGGATTTACCTGAAAATATACTTTAAACAAACTATAATTGCAAAGAATTCGAAATAAACTAAATGAAAAAAATAGCATTAAACTTTAAAAATAGTTTTTGTCTTGTCGTTCTCTTTCCAGAATGGTATTATGGGCTCAAACCGAAACTTAAACGCCACACCTACACTATTATCTTTTTCCCTTTTCGATCCAATTTTTCTACAATTCATTCAGTCATTTGTTCTACATCAAAAAGTGGTGAGAAATGAATGTTATGGCGTCGAACTTTTGGAGAAAAGATACCAATGAGTTTGCTAGGCCTTTTTCTATTCATGCTTAACTTAGTTGTGAATGTATGCATAGTCAAATGAGGTAGTGCTCTCGTTCATGTTTCATTCGATTCGAAAATATAGTAAAATTAGTAGACAGTATTCGAACTTTTTTCCTTCTATAATATCATCTAGTATTATATAATACTATCCATCAACCCTCCCAATAGTTTTTGACCTAATAAATTTTGAAGTGGCCCAATTTTATACTGACATACAGAAGGTGATTCATGACATGCTAAGGCAGGGATCAGAAACTGATATAGATATCAAAATTTTTAATCATTGTATATACTCACAAGCTCAGTACATAAGTTAGATTGGGTGGGTCTTTGGCTCTTACGGGGAAAAGTTCTAGGGTTTAACCCAAAAAATTATGATAATAGAAAAACATTTCAACATTTAAAATGTACTGCAAAAAATAGCAATCATCAAATATCGAAAATCCTGCAAGTGTAGCAATATGTATTGCAACTTTTAGAAAGAACATAAGATAATTACCTCATCATGCATTATTCTCCTTTAAATCTTCTTTCAAACAGCACACACAAAATCAATTGAGCATCAACAAGTTTTTAATAAAATGACTTTACCGATTGTTTCTCACAACAAGAATTACATACCCACAAACAAATTGCACAATCCGACTTTAGCTTGTTGGAAATGAAAGTAGGGTCCGTAAGCAAAATCCTGTTAAATCAAAATAGGTGATTTGGTGCCAATATATCTATAATATATTAAATATTGCATCAAGTGAGAATCATTTTTTGAATGGTTTTAACATTGCTACAATTCAATTATTTCAATAATATTTTAATTTTCGTTTTCAATAGATAATAAATATTAAAAAATCCTTATCAGAATCTTGTATTATTAATTCTCAATTAATTAACATTCACATTAATTTAGACTCAATGAATTTTAATCTACATGAATCTAGAGTTATTTTAGATAAATTTATTTATATTCAAGTATCTAAAATTTTTAATGCGTGTTTAAATTCATGTATTAACAATTAATTCTTATGTACCAAATTGTAGTATAAACACATTATTCATTTGTAGTATTTCATCATCACAAAATCTTTGAATTATAGAAATTGAGTTTTGAAAATACAATTTTCTTCTCTTAAATTTATCTTAAATTTTATTTTATTTAGTTTGTTTGAAACTCTTCAAATTCCCCCAACAAATTAGTATCAAATATTATTTTTACATAATTTATAAAGTATTTCAAAATAACGTGCAATGTACGTTCAACTTTGACTAGAATATATATATATATATATATTAACAATTCCAATTAAAAATCAAACTGTTTCAATCAATCTATTTTTGAAAGAATCTATACAAACTCACAGAAAGAAATTTCAATATCTTTATGTTGGACTTGTTCAAGTTGCAATTAAACCTCTTTTTAGATTTGGTTTAGATATTTCAGTTCTTATAACCTTAAGAGTTAAAGAGACTTTTAAAGAAAATTTGATTTTACTCAAAGTTATCTTATCAAAATATTAGAACAAATTATTCGTGTAAAAGCTTTTTAAAGTTTGAGCATTCTTTACTATCTATGCTTGAGTCTAATCTCGAGAGTGGTTTAGTATTTTCAAATTGCTATCCAAATTTCTCAACTAGTCTTCAAGATAGAGCTATTCTAAATGCTCTCAATCTTCGAATTCAAACTAAGAATTTTGATGTTAATGATCGCTTAAGAGCTTTTGCTTTAATATACCGAGTTTATTATAAGCTTTTGAACACTCAACTTAATATTCGAGCTCTCAGATCTTCTCTAAGAGATGAAAGTTTTTTTGTCGAAGTTAATCCACTTCATTCAAATATAATGATTCACAAACGTATTCCTTGGAATCTTCAAATAAGAGGATTAGAATGAGATTTTTAAAATACACAAAACCCAGTTCCAACTCCTGTAAGAAGAAATCCTGATCAAATAATTTATGTTCCTGATAGTAATGTCAAAGTTATCTTTGATAAACTTTCATCTTCAAACACTCTTCAAAGATCTCATTCATTTAGATCTGATTATAAATCTAGGACATTCTTTTCAATCTGCTAGATTTTCAACATCTTTTTTTTAAAGGAAGTTGATTTTAATTCCAATATTCAAAAAACTCATTATCAAAAAGACCAGAACCACATGGTTCTTCTACTTTATCTGATATGACACCTCTTTCAGAAAGGCTTGATCAATAATGTAACGTTATTTCTTCTACAATTAATAGAATAAATGAATTCATTACTGACAAAACCCTTGAAGTCAAAAGTTTTAGAAATATATTTCAAACAAGTTTTTCTTCAATAGAAATTGAATCTTACTGGGAAGAATTTGAAGCTTTTCCAGAATATTTAAATTTTTATGAGTAGACATATTCAAAGTTTACAATAAAAAACCCTCTAAATCATAATTTATTCAAAATATCAATTCTTCAAAAGAAGATTTGAAAAATACCTAATGGTGATATATTTCAAGCTACTCATCCTCATATGCAAGAAATTGTTGTTTCCTTAGGAAGTACTGAAGTTTTTGCATCTCCTCTCAAAAAGATATCTAGTGAAAGGTCAGATGATTCTAAAGTAGTAGTTAAAGATATCAAAAATATTCAAGCACATGACAATTATATTAATATTGTTCTTCAATCCACGTGTTCTCAATTAAACAGAATTGAATTGAATTTTGATACTGAAATTGCTAAATTTGATTCTGAAAAATCTGTTTCAAAATCAATAGATAAATGAAAAACTCGTGTCAATGTTTTATTCAAGCCCCATCCTTCAAATATGATTCCTCAATTATAAAAACTAGATAATGAGACTCAAGTTTTAGAGTTATCTAAATTATCATCCTCTTCTCCTTCAAAAATATCGATACAATTGATGAAATTGAATCTCAATTTATTGAAAATGAAAATGAAAATTTTCATATTAATAAATTAAAAGGTTTGTATTCAAAAATTCCTCCATATTATCCTCAAAATACAGCACCTGATTTGCTTTTTGAAGAAAAAATAACACCTTCAATTACTTTTGATGGAAAATCGATAGTCAAATGGAATATCGATGGACTATCAAATTATCAAATTGTTATAAAAATTGATATAATGGCTATGCGTTGGAAAACATATAGAGCAACAAATGTTGATTCAAAAACTTCTACCCAGAATTTATTATTAGGATTCACTGGCCAACTCAAAAATTGGTTGGGAAATTATCTCAGCCCAGAAGAAAAATATGAGATAATGACTCATCAAAATGATGAAACTGGAGAAAATGATTCAAATACTCTTTGTTATTGTATTATCAAACATTTTATCGGAGTACCTAATGACGTCATGAATAGACAATCTGAAATTCTTATGAATCTTAGATATTCAAAATTTCATGATTTCAAATGATATAAAGATATGTTTTTATCACGAGTCTTCTTAAGAGATGACTGTGAACAATCTTATTGAAAAGAAAGATTTTTTGTACTTTCTAAACTCTTTGCAGAAAGAGTTGAATCTTTAATAAGAAGTCAAAATCAAGAAAACATTCCATATAATGAAGTTACATATGGAGAAATTATTCATTTTATCAAAAAAGAAGGTATTACACTTTGCAATGATTTAAAACTCAAAGCCAAATTAAAATCAAAAAAATCTGAGAATCAGAAAGAACTAGGATCATTCTGTGGACAATATGGCATTGAGAGGATAATTCTTCCTTCATCAAAACAAAAGTAAAATATTTCCCTTCTTATAAAAGAAGAAAACATTTTCAAAAAGAAAAGAATTTTCAAAAACCTTCTTATTAAAAAAACTATTCTAAAAAACGATTTTCAAAGAATTCAAATGTCACTTGTTATAAATGCAAATAAACAGGACATTATTCCAATAAATGTCCTATGAAAATCAAAATTAATAATTTTCAAATCGATGATGATATTAAACTTGAAATCCTTAATCTTATCAATTCTTCAGAAGAAGAAAATTCTTCTGATTCTGAATTAGAAATAGTTTATCAACATCAAGAGGATTCTGATCTTAATACAGATTCTACTTCATCATCTTTAAATAAATCCAAACAAATATGTGGTTGTAAAACTATAAATGTTCTTAATTAAGAAAAGGAATTTATTCAAAAAATAGTTGAGAAAATTGAAAATCCTCAACTAAAGAAAAAAATTCAAATCTCTTATTCCTTCAAAATCTTACGAATTTGATGATCATCATAGTATTAAAATTATTATGAGTAGATTTAAATCTGAATCTTCAAAATTTTCTAAATCATTCAGTTCTGATTTAAGATCAGAAGTAAATGAGATAAAATCTCAAATTTCCCTTCTTCTAAATCAAATGAAAAATGTTAGAATGGAAGTTGTTTTCTTAAAAACTAAACGAGAGAATCAAAACATTTATAATTCTGAGTCTTCTGAACAAGAAGAAATTGCTTCTCAATCTTCAAAAAATCCTCAAATTGAAGAAGAAAAAGTTAACGTTATTAGCCGAATTCAACTTTAAGAATGGTATTGTCAAATGAATATTTTTCTCAATAAAGATTTTAAACTTCTTACTGGAGTCATAATTGATTCTGGTGTAGATCAAAATTGTATTAGGGAATGATTAATCCCTACAAAATATTTTTAAAAAACCATTGAGGGTACTTATGGTGGTAGTGGAAAGAAATTGAATATTCAATATAAATTGTCAAAAGCTCGTGTTTGTAATTCAAACATTTGTTTTAAAATATATTTTATCTTGTCAAAGATCTAGACCAAGAAGTAATTCTTGGCACCCCTTTTATTGTTCAAATCTATCATTTTAAAACTGATTGAAAATGATTAACTACAAATAATTTTGGCCAAGAAATTGTTTTCAAATTTGCAAATAATCCTTCTTACAAAGATGTTAATACTTTGAAAGAAACTTCTATTTCAAAAATTATAAACAATATTAATTTTAAGAAAAAAACATATTCAATTTTTAGAATAAGAGATAAGATTGCAAAGAATCGATGAACAATTGAAAGATTTCTCTTTCCAAAAGCGTATTGAGGACGAAATATGCTCTACTATTCCTAATGCTTTTTGGAATAGGAAAAAAAACATATGGTGTCCCTACCATATACTCATGATTTCCATGAATCGAATATCCCAACAAAATCTCGTCCAATTCAAATGAATAAAAAATTACTTGATCACTATATCAAAGAAATCAATAATTTACTAGATAAGAAACTTATCCGTCCAAATAAATCACCATGGAGTTGTTCGGCATTTTATGTCAACAATTTTGCTGAAATTGAGCGAGAATCCCTTGTTTAGTTATTAATTATAAAGCTCTCAACAAAACTCTTCAATGGATTAATTACTTCAAAAGAAAAACCTATTAAATAGATTATATAAAGTGATTATTTTTTCTAAATTTGATATGAAGTCAGGTTTCTGGCAGATTCAAATTAAAGAAGAAGATTGCTATAAAACTAGATTCTATGTTCCTTTTGGACAATATGAATGAAATGCTATGTCATTCGATCTAAAAAATGCTCCTTCTAAATTTCAAAAAATTATAAATGATATTTTCAATTCTTATTCAAAATTTATAATTGCTTATATTGATAATGTTCTAATTTTTTCAGAAGGCATAGAACATCATTTCAAACATTTAAATACATTTATTCATGTAGTAAAAAATAATGGTTTAGCAGTTAAATTTCTGCTAAAAATGTTGTTTTATGTCAAACAAATATTAGGTTTTTATGACATAACATTCATTAAGGAACTATTACACTAATTCAAAGAAGTCTAGATTTCACAAACAAATTTTCTAATAAAATATTAGATAAAAATAGTTTTCAAAGATTTTTAGGGTGTGTTAATTATGTATAAGACTTTATCAAAGAGATAAGAATCTTATGTACAACTCTTTTCAAAAAATTACAAAAGAATCTGGTCTCATGGACTCACGAGCACACAGTAGCCATTCGAAATGTCAAAAAGGCTATTAAAAGCATTCCTTGTTTGTCAATATTAAACCCCATATCATCAATTATTGTTGAGACTGATGCATTTTACATTGGTTTTGGTGGTGTCCTCAAACAAATTCCAAAAGAGTCAAGTCAAAAACAGTTAGTCCGATTTCATTTCAGTGTTTGGATTGGCCTTCAAAAGAATTATTCTACTATCAAAAAAGAAATTTTATCTATTATTTTATGTATTTCAAAATTTCAAGATGATTTAATCAATAAAAAAATTATTTTAAAAATAGACTGTAAAGCATCAAAAGATGTTATGCAAAAAGCTGTCAAAAATCTTATTTCAAAACAAATTTTTGCCAGATGACAAGCAATTTTATCGTGTTTCGATTTCAAAATACTATATATACAAAAATCTTCAAACTTTCTTGCAGACTTACTCACAAGAGAGTTCTTACAAAGAAGAGGAAACGGTGAGACAAATTCAAGAGGTATTCAAATTGAGTGAAATATTCAAGAAATACAATATAGATTCTTCTTCTTCCTCAAAGAAGAAAGATAAGAAGAAAATTCAAATTCCAATTTGTTCAATTGATGATTATATTCAAAATTTCTTCAAAGGCTCAAAATATGCTGAACATAGCCCTTCGGCTTCTCAAAAAACTACCCTAACTTCTTCTCAAATTTAGAAAATTCTTGAACATCCTTCAAATTTTAGAAAATCCTTCAAATAGGATTTGAAAAACTCCCAGATATCAATCCTCCAACTTCTTTTCAATATTTTACAAAACATGTTTATATTCCTATGTTTGAAATAAAACATCATGGATTCATAAGTATTCGTCCCTTGAAGAATGTCTTCAAAACATTTTTCCTCCAAAATTTCAATACTTTCCCAGAAACATCAAAAAATCTCGAGATTATTATGAAGCAATCTTTATCAAATCAGGATCAGGATCAGACATAATAACTCATATTCAAAATCAACAAAATAAAAATTATATTGATTTTTCAAAAATTTCAATTCAAAATGTACTGTCTTTTGAGGACCGAGGACAGGATCCTTGGAAAGAGAAGAAAATGCGTATCTCAAAAGATGATTAATTTGATCATCTTTCAATTGTTTTGACTACCAAGATGCTAGGTTTATTATATTCTACTTTAGACCAGTTTTCTATTCTTGGTTCATTCTTTTTCATCAAAATTATTTTATTAATTTTCTAAAATGGTATAAAAAATGGATCGAATACTTTGGATTTGAAAGAATATTTTACTGAGTCTTACCCTTCAAGGAATCGAACACTTCAAGAAAGAGGCAAAAATATTTTTAAAGTCTCAAGAAAATCTTTTATTTCAATTTGTTCACAATCTGGTCTCATGGATATTCTGTTGGGACTATCAAATAGTTCAAAAATCAGGATCCGAGTATCATGTCAAAAAGGTTATTCAGAGACTCAGAGTAAAATGGTGGTCAAAATTTCATGAAACAAATTGCTGTCCTAAAGCTGTTAATTCATGGATTCAATAACAAAAAAATGCCGACATTCCAAAGTTGTCAAAGAAACAATTAGATAAAAGTGTCGACTTCTTCATAGAAAAGTCAAAATTATTGACAATGTTAAGCCAATCAGAAACATCTGAAGAATTGCAAGCTATATCAGAAAGAATTGTGGCCCTTGTAGAGTCTTCATAAAAAAGATCAGATTCAAAAGAAAGCTTTTCTCAAACTAACTCATCAGATTATGAACAAAGCAATGAAGACATATGTTTTGGATTAGACAATATTGATGAACTAATTGAACAAGAAACTTAAAAACAAACTCCTTCAAAATGATAATATGGACTCAGTTATCTTGACAAATTATGAGACTACAGAGTTCAGAGATCAAAAGAGACATTATTCAAAATGTGTATGCCACCGAACAAACTATTATTGCTCCCATTACCAATAGTCAAAAGTGGACAAAAAACTTTAGTATCTTTACTAAAGTAAATTTCAAAAAGCTGGGAGGAGTGGTGGATAATTTGTCAAAAAGTTGCTGCTTTATCAAAAGAAGTGGAAAATTGTCAAAAGATGCTGCAAAAGTTGTCAAAAGAAAATTCTCAATTATGGCTACTTTATCAAAAGGTGATCAAATGACAGACAAACATTATCTCCAAAATTCTTCAATCAAATTCAATTCGGTTTCAAGTCCGAAGTTTCAGCTATAAATAAAGGTAGAAGGCAATAACACTCTTCAAGTGTAATAGAGTGGAAGATAATACACTTCAAGAAAGTTTTTTAATTATCTTCGTAATTTTTAAGCTTTCTTTAAAAATATTTTCAATTGTAATCATCAATTTCAATATTGTAATTTTTCAAATTTATATATATACTAGTTTTCTACCATTGCAATGCACGGGTTTCACTATTTTGGAAGTATTGTTATTGTATTCAATGTTATATGAATTTAGTAATTGAACAAGAAATTGATAATTGAAGAAGAAAACAAAGCTTTGTAATGTCAAGAAGGCTTTCTAGTTGGTTTGTGTTTTGAATTTTGTAGTTCTATGGTTGGAATGCTATATTATTGACTAAATGCAATGAAATAAAACTGTAAATATAATATTTTTTAGTACATTACAATAAATAATAATATGAATACACTTATATTGTAAAGTGGAATATTGAGAACAGTAACTCCAACTTTACACAAAGCAAGTGAGACAGCGAGTATGACATTGGCACCAAGCTGAAGCAGACGGAGTTTTAAATCTCAAAAACATATTAACCAACAAATTTATATGTATATGGAAAAATTTGTGTCAATAATCAATTCATAACTAATCATAACTAAAACACTTTGCTTGCATGAACCCACTCATTTTGAGTTTCATCCGGTTGTTGTACCATGAAGGCATTGTTAACTCCATATTCAAATTGAACGGTTGAGTAGCACATATTCTCCTTGTGACATTGTGTCAAATCATAACATTTCGAAGAACGATCATCAGATTCTTGAATAATAGGTACTAGTAAGAATAAAGCTAAGTCGTGTGTTTTAAAAATAAAGTTTATTTTCTATACAATTTTATATAAACTAAATTTTATATAAAACGTTAACCAACACACAATTATGCATAGAGTTTACAAACAAATTCGTTACGAGTTACTTTTTCTTAAAAAACTTGTGATCAAATATACTTTTTTTGTAACTTTAATCAAACATAGGTGTGCTAAACAATGAAATGAAATCTATTTTTTTGCAACCAGATTGAGCCTCGTTAAATTGGTGTACCCGATCCTCTTCAACTTGTTCTATCAAGATCTCATCTCTCAATACATAAAACTTATTTATGCCTTAATAAGATATGCCCTAGCAATTTCAATGGTCATTCTAGTGTCACATCCATATTTTGGTGGATATCTTTATTTTCTATTTTATCCATTCTAATATATCTGAAGATAATGATCATGTATGCAGTATGATAGGAATGCAAAATGCATATTTTTCCCTCCTTATTTTATGTGCTCGTATGATCAATTAGTACTAAAATGTATTCATTACGTTCATATTTTAATTTATGTGGAAATTTAATGGAGATGACGTAATTAAGATGAAGATTTGAGAGTGTAAAAGGTCAATTGGATGAAAAAAGACATCAAAGGGATGAAATATCGTCAAAGTAGGATCACACATCAATTTCCAATCGAAAAATTATGCATTGAATTTTTAGTCTCAGCTTGAGACCCATTTTTGACATGATAAATGATCGAATTGGAAGATGATATCTGAAGTAAAGTTGTAGCTCTTTGAGTTAGCTTTCTAACACATCTTGAATTGCTTCAATTGGATATCGAAAGAAGAAGATATGACTAAAATACTGAATGCTGATCGATTATGCTGGTTGGGCGGCCGCCCGACCCTAAACTTCATTAACATAAGTCAATTTTTATGCCTGGGAGGCTGCCCCATTTCCTACTGGGCACTCGCCCAGGCCAAATCAGGAAAAATTTTCTGATTTCCTAATTCCGTTCAACTA
>CAIGRN010012095.1:0-14531 GCA_903798345.1 Fraxinus anomala
TTTATGACTCGAGCAATTAAGCCCGCAGGAGTCTTTAAAATTTGGTGTCCTATGGTCATCTGACTTGAGAGTTATCGGTCGAAAGCTTGTTACATGGGTCATTGAGAGAGTTTAAAGGAGAGAATGCTTCAAATAAAGAAAAAAAATGTTAAAAAAATCAGAAAAAAGTGGTGCATGAAATAGAAGTCGCACCAAATGCTTTGATTAAGTCTCAAACACTTGTTTAAGAAAATTTGACTTTTGATAAGAGATTGTTAGCCTAGTTAAGTCCTAGAGATCGAAGGAATTAAACTTAATGGAGACTCCCAGTTTATTGAAATGTTAAACAGAAATTGGTGAAATTTTATCTAAACTAGAGAGGTGATGATAGTAAAAAAATCCAACCTTAGTTTACACACTGGAAAAGAGCGAAAAAAAGAATAAGTTTGGGGTGTGTGAATCTTACGAGTGATGAAAGAACATATTTGACCATTGAGGATTGGAAATTGAAACAATTTATGAATTCATAATGTTATGTTCAATTCTTCACACATACACATCAATTTTGCATTGGAAAAATAGAAATTGATTTTGGTAATGCGACCTTGAAGCTATTTATCCATTTAATACAATGATTTCAATCATGAGAAAAAATAGCAAGTTATCTAATCAAAACATTTTGCATGTTTGTGTGTTTGTTAAGTTAGGTTATGATTTTATTTGAGAACAAACAAATGTTTAAGTTTTGGGGGGTATTTCAGTGAAGCACTCCCTCATGAAGTTTCAGTGAAATCCTTTATAAAAACTCAATTCATGAGAAAACAAACTACAATGGACATTTATATTTGATAAGTATATTTTATACACTTATTCGGGCTCTAAAATATTTACATTTCATAATTATTTTAATGAAATTATAGCCTAATTTATTATATAATGTGTTATTAGGTGAAACTTAATGAATGGAAGTGAAATTGAAATAAAGAAGCGGAAAATTGGCGGAAAAGGGCAATACCCAAAGTTTGTAGGCTAAAGTGCAAATACTCAAAAGTTGTGTCGGAGCTCACAATGAAGATTCGAGAATTCTAGGGATCAAATGGATACAACTAAAGGTCAAAAGGAGTGAAAATATGGTCAAAATATTTTCACAAATCAATTTTCAACTGCACAAAGATGTTTCAGATTTTCAATCGGAGATTGAGACCCTTTTTGTCCTAGTAAACGTTTGAATTGAAAAGGAGCTATTTCTAGAAAAGTTGTAGATCTTTGAGTTATCGTTCCAACACATTTTGAATCGCCTTAATCAGATATCGAAAAAAAATGATATGATAAAAATACTTAAACAGATGCAAAATTTGAACAGCAACTCAGCGCTCAAGCGCTATACCACAAGAGCCCAAGCGCTGCACTAGCCCAGAAAGTAGAATTTTAACAGAGATGCAATGCCTAGGCACTGCACCCATAGCGCTTAGGCGCTGCACTGCAAATTTTAGGGTTTTTGCTATTCGAGCCGCGAGAAGTCCAAAAAAAGACTCCAAATTGGCCAAGAACGTGTAGGGAACTATAAATAGACAAAAGAAGACATGAATTAGGGGTTCCAAACATTGAAAAAAGAGAGATACGAGAGATCAAAGAGCTAAATCTAAAGAATAAATTAATCACAGATTCAAGTTTAAAGTAAAGATTAGAAGTGGAAGAAGACCTTGGTGCAAGAATTATTCAATTAATCCGGTGATGTATTCAAGTTTATTTATTCATTTTTCTTTTTACATTACGTGTAACTAAACTCTGAATTAGTGCGAGCAATGTAGACTTTTGAGACCCTTAATTCTTTAATCCAAGATTTCTGTGGTTTATTCTTTCATGTATTGATTCTATTTTGAGTTTAATGCATTAAATTACCTGATCAATAATTTGATAATTTTATGAGTTTCTTACAAATCGAGAGGTGAGTTTGAGATTTAACGTGTAGAGATTCATATACTAATTATTGCGGTCGTTATAAGAATTCTTAGAACCATAATTCGTTTAACTGAGGGTAATTCGCATAGAGATATGGAATTAAATTAGTTAAATAGGCTCAATGAGAATTCGAGAGGGGTAAATTGAATACCATAGAAGAATTCGACCGAACACTACATTAGGTGAGAATCTTGAATTAAGAATTAAGGTGATCATTAGATAAAATTGTTTTGCCCTAATAGTCATTACTCATTCAAATTTTTATTAAATCAGTGTTTGCAATTTTTATTACTTTTCATTAGTTCACAAGCAAGAAANCACTACAATAGGTGAGAATCTTGAATTAGGAATGAAGGTGATCATTAGATGAACTTGTTTTGCCCTAATATTCATTACTCATTCGAATCGTTATTAAATCAGTGTTTGCAATTTTTATTACTTTCCATTAGTTCACAAGCAAGAAAAACTATTCACAAATATTATCATTATTTGTTTACTTTCATCAAATAGGAGTTAGACAAAGTATATTAAGACGAAAGTACAGTCCTCGTGAGAACGATAATCCGGACTCAAACGTCCACTATATTAATTGTTACGATATCATACTCTTGCGATACAAAAAACGCAACAATATTCTAATTTCAGGGCAAACCCACCACATATTAGAGGGAAAAATACAACTTCCTAAAAAACATTATACATTTTGGACCAAAAATCCAACATTTTCAAATAATTTAAAAAATTACAAAGTCCTAAATTTTAGTTAACGGAACAATGGGAAATGAACATACATTGTGTTAGAAATGAGGAGAAAATCAAGCCAATTTCTTGTCGGAGTTTCTTTTGGGGGTACAAACTTCTTGCTTTATGTCAATTTCAATTTATACTATGGAAGGAAAAACCAATCGCTGGAGAAAGAAGTGGAAATGACTCCTAGTGGGTGTGGGATGCCGATCATGGAAATGAGGAGCGGTTACTATGGGGTGGGACGTTTTACCAATCGTGGGAGTAGCATTGTTTAGGGTTTATTTTTAAAAAATGGGAGAGAAGGATGTGTGGAAGAAGGGAAAATTTCCAGCAATTGGGTGGGTTGCGAGTTTTGTTACTTTTGTACGTGGGTAAGGGTTGGGACGGGTGTGGGGGTGAGTTTCGTGTGATAATTTGAATTTTCTAGTACAACTTTTCAACATGTCAAATCAGAATTTGATGTAGAACATGCAAGGTATTTTTTTTATTTTTAGAAGGGTATAAATGTCCAAAAGTGATAAAATTATTGAAAAGTGACATTCTTGTAGATGAATTAGTGGAATTTGACAGTGGGTACAATTTCCTCTAAACTTAATTCGGACATTTAAAGGTTTTAGAATATTATTTTCATAATTTTGAATATTTTTATTTGATAAAATTATTTATTTGTTTATTTATTATTAATTTATATTTTTAAAATATAGGGCTCCACATTTGAAATTGACGTAGTCCTTAAAATTTCAGAACCAACCCTAGACTCAGCACACCACTACATAAGGTCCACGGATAAACAATTACTAGTCACGCTGGGTAAATAACGTGAAAGTGTATTAATAGTCACTCCATTCTCAGTACTGCATACTCTAATGGCATACAATGTGATATTTAGTCACATACTGATAAATGCAGTTGGCATGATTATGTCCATAAATTATGATGACATAAAGTTCCCAACCGATCACGAAGTAAGACTCGTTCGGGTGACCAATATGTATCAAAGAGGTGCTATGTGGAGAGCATAAAAGTAAAGAGGGATCGGAGGTGTTAGTGGTACAAGTTGACCAGATCCCACTGGTAATGAGATCTGAATCAATAGATGAGATCGAAAAAATAGAACTCTCACTAGGAAGAATCGTACAAATAGATCTATGCTTGGATGAAAATGAGTGACAAGCCTCTTGTGAACATTGGTAAAAAAATTGATGCGTTCATATTTAATGTTTGGCAAAAGAGGTCATTCGTACCCAATGAACAATAGGCTATCAAAATAATAACTAGAAAAAAATCGTAAATATCTGTTTCATAAGATAAGTGAATTATTCAAAATGGTTGGGTAATGTAGTATTGGTAAAGAAATCAAACGGAAAATGGAAAATGTGTATTGACTTTACTGATTTAAACAAAGTCTTCTCGAAGGATTGTTACCTGCTTCCTCGGGTTAATTCCTTAGTCGATATGACCACAGAGAAGAAAATGTTCAACTTTTAAGATGTTTTCTTTGGATATCACCAAAATATCCCTGGCAGCTTTCAGCACCGACTCTGGCACATTCTGTTACACAACCATGCTGTTTGGATTGAAGAATACTGAAGTAACCTATCAGCAAATGGTAAATAGAATATTTGAGGGTCTCGTGGGCAAAAAGTGTTGGGAAATAAAACTAATCGAGAAAAAATAGTTGACAAAATATGAAGTATATGATCGCAAATAAAAAAAAGATAAAAAACAAAGAATTAATTGGAAGAGGAACGGAACATTTTATTCAATTGACTAATATGTAGAAAACAAATACAAGAGCTGTGCATGTATAATTATTTTATATTTTAGTAATACAAAACTTATGAAAAAAGTCTAGTATTTATAAGGATGTATGTCAAAACTCTGGAAATACCACAAAGATAGAAACAAGATCAAAATTCACGTGGAATAAAGGAAACAACATTTTCCCATTTTTCTAATAAAAACACGTGCAAAAAAGGAAAAAATATTGTCTCAAAAAAATCCAACCTAATTTGAGTCAAAAAATCCAACAATCTCTACCTTGACAAAAATTCTGATGCAACGAACGAAACTCTAAGATTTATCCACTTGTAGAAATAAATCCGACTGCAACGAAAAATCCGAACTCTTCAACAAGAACCAAACTTTCTCCAACACAAAAATATTTTTCTTCCACTGTATCCAACACGAATACATGAACACAAAAATCGGGTTCTCCAAAATTCACAAAGAGTTAAAAATTATTAAACAGTGTTGAAACACACCCTATAGTAAAATCAACTTCCACTACTTTCATAGAAGGCATCTGAATAGTCTCAATACCTTCAAAAATGCTAAAAGCATGTACAATCAAATCAGTATCCATGTATTCCAATTGGTCTATCCATAGCAGTTGAATACGATGGAACCACAAGTAATGGTGACAAAGCAAAATTACCCATATCCTCCAAACTCAACTGAGTAGTATTTTTCAATACAGACCCCGAACCAAATCCCAAAGTTACAGTACCAAACTAAATCTTCACCACGGCACTAAATTTGTGCTGACTTTTTTCACAAATTCTGTCCGACCTTGCAAGATATATAACTGGGACCTATTTCAGCCCTCTAATACAATACGGACACTCTTTTGAACCCTCAAGACTCCACCTTCTCCAAATAACGTGTACTCTTTTAAATAAAGAGCACTCAACGAAATTAGGTATTTTTTTAAGTTTGGAATATGTCAAACGTGATCAAGTGTTCTACATGTTCCACTCATCAGCTTCAACTGACTCTACCAATACTAGCTACCCGATAAGATTCTTTGTTACCCATGACAATGACACATTGCGTTACCATTTCCTATGTTCACGATTGGGACACATATGGAACACACAAGCCGTGTCCAAAATCTACTCTTCGTCAGGTTTAGATTCCATATCAAAAATTGTCAAAATATCTCCATCACTCAAATAGTTATCGGCTATGTTGGTCTCCTATGAAGTATTTGATTGCTTTCCATGATTTGCAGTCAAATTATCTTTGTTCTGCAATTTGTCGCAATACTTCTTAATGTGCCTTTTCTGACAAACTTGATTACTGACATCGACTTACCCCTTCTCTGATTATCATGAACAACAAGACATTTTCCATCTTTGACCTCAAATCCAACCAGTTGCTTTATCTTCTCTTTTGAAGACAATGAATTTTACGTATTTTCAATGATGAGAATATCACGACTATACAAGATTGTGTCTTAAAATTAAGTAAACGAAGTGGGTAGCAAAAACTAAAGGATTAAGGCCAAATTTTCTTCATTATACTTTACCTGTAAAGTCTCTAAATCAGCGACGATCTCTTTGAACATAGTCAGATGATCTTCCAAAGATCCACCTTCTGACATGCGATATGAACAACACCTCTGCTTTAGATACAATTTGCTTGTTAGACTTTTAGTTATGTAAAATTGCTCCAACTTCAACCACAACGCACTGTCATTTTCTCCTTCAAAATGTCTTAAATAATATTGTTAGAGAGATGAAGATGGATCTATGAAAGTGCCTTTCGATCCTTTCGTTGTTTCTCCTCCGTCGTTTAAGTTGTGAGCATTTTATCTATTCCCAATAACGCATCCTCCAAATCTATCTGTGGAAGTACAACTTGCATCTTCACTTTCCACAATGAGAATCTTGTATTGCGATCTAAGAGCGAAGTTTCATATTTCATGGCTACCAATAGCTCTGATACCACTTTTTGGAAAATTAAACGGATTGAAGTAATATATATGACAAAATATGAAGTATATGATCGCAAGAAAAAAAATAAAAGACAAAGAATTAATTGACAGAAGAACAGAGTATTTTATTCAATTGACTAATATGGAAAAAATAAATACAATAATTATGCCTACTTATTCTATATTTCAGCAATACAAAACTTGTAAAAAGGGTCTAATATTTATAAGGGTGAATTTCAAATCCTAGAAATACCACAAAGATGGCAACAAGATTAAAAATCACGTGGAATAAAATAAACAATATTTTCCATTTTCCCAATAAAAACACGTGCAAAGAAGGAAAAAAATATTTTGAAATCAAAACAAGACAAAAATTGCTTGCCATCTTGGAAAAAAAATTCTGAAACAAGATTTTTAACATCTTTTTATAAAACGTCTTTTGAGACTTTACAATCTGTTTTTAAAATAAATTCTTTATTAATCAAATTATTTTGAAATACATAAAACTATTGATAAAATTTCTTTTTTGATAGTAGTGTTCTTTTGGGGTCCAGTCCACACACCCAAATGAAACCTAACCAAATGTTCTTGATGAAACTCTTTCGGAATCTGCTTTAATAACCCCACCATATCCTATGTCAGATGCGTTTGTCTCAACAATAATGGATGCAAGTGGATCAATAATTGATAAAAATGGAATGCTTTTAACAGCTTTTTTGACATTTTGAACCGCTGAAGTGTGCTCTGGGATCCACGGCTGTGGATTCTTTTGTAACCTTTGAAAAAGTGGAGCAAAAGGTAGCCTGACATTTTTGACAAAATCAGCAACACAATTGACACAGCCTAAAAAATGCGGCAAACTTGTTTTATCTAGAATTTAATCTAAAATTTTATCAGCAAATTCTAGACTTCTTTGAATGGTGTAAGTTTTCCTAAGTGTATGTAATGACCTAAGAATCTTGTACGTGTTTGACAGAAAACAATTTTCTTAGCTGAAACAGCTAGGCCATTGTTTTTTACAACGTGAATGAATGTCTTTATATGCTTGGAATGTTGTTTTATACTTTCAGAAAATATGAGAACATCGTCAATATGAACAATGATGAAATTTTGAAAATGATTAAAAATATCATTCATGATTTTTTGAAATTCAAAATGAGCATTTTTTAGACCAAATGGCATAATATTTCATTTGTATTGATCAAAAGGAGCATTAAATGTCATTTTGTATCTATCTTCTTCTTTACTTCTTCTTTAATTTGAATCTGCCAGAAACCTAACTTCATATCAAATTTTGAGAAGTTAACACCTTTAAATAATCTCTTCAACTGATCTTTCTTTTGAGGTAATGAATATCTTATCCATTGAAGAGTTTTATTGAGAGGTTTGTAATTGATAACTAACGAGGAACACCTCGTTCAATTTCAACATAATTATTGACATAAAAAAATGAGCAACTCCAAGGGGATTTACTTGGACGAATCATACCTTTACCAAGTAGATCATTAATTTCCTTGAAACAATGATCAAGTAGATCTTTATTCATTTAAATTGGTTGAGATTTTGTAGAAATACTTGACTCATGAAAATCAGAATTGTATGGAAGAGAAACAACATGTTTCTTCCTATTCCAAAAAGTATTTCGAATGGTAGAGTATATTTCTTCTTCAATTTTCTTTTGAAATGAAGATTCAATAATTGAGGAGTCTTTTAATTATTCCTCAATTCTTTGAAATTTAATTCTTTTTCAATAAACTGAATATGTTTCTTTTTATAATCGATATTATTAATCAATTTTGAAATAGATGTCTCTTTCAAAGCATTAACATCTCTATAAGATTGGGGATTTGTAAATTTGAAAAATATATCTTGCCCCAATATATTGGTGGTAAGATCTTTGGAATTAGTTTGAAAATGATAAATTTTAACAATAAAAGGAGTACCAATAATAACTTGTTGGTCTAAGTTTTTGACTAAATAAAATATATTTTTGAAACAAATATTAGAATTACAAATATAAGATTTTAAAAGTTTATATTCAATATTGAGTTTTCTACAATTGGCACCAAAATCAATTAAGACCTTCCCTAATACAATTTTGATGAGTACCAAAATCAATTAAGACTCTAGTATTAAGTTTAAATTCTTTGTTGACTACAATAGTGATATTGCAGTACCATTTCTGAAGTTATATTCGATAAATAATATTAACATTTTATTCTTCAGATCGAAATTTTTTATGAGAATTGGAGAGAGAATTTTCTTCATCAAAGGAAGATTCAGAAGAGGAGTTAGAAGGTATCTCTTGTTCCAAATTCTTGGTTATCAAGAGAGCAACTTCTGTAGGAACATTTTTCATTTGACTTTTAAAAATTTGAGATTTCATTTCATTTATTTCTAAACGTAATTCAGAACATAAAGATTTTGATGAATTTTATTCTTTAAAACTATTAAATATGTTATTCATATTAAATGGTTCAACATGAGTTTTTGAAGGTAAAAGTGAAGAGAACTTTTTCTTTAATTGAGAGTTCTCAAGTTTCTCAATTATTTCTTGAATAAGTTTTTCTTCTCTGTTAAGAACGTTTATAGTTATACAACTATAAACTTTTTTACTTTGGCTTAAAGTAGAAGAGGAATTTGAATTGGTTTCAACAACAGAATCTTCCTAGTGCTGGTAAACCATCTCAAGCTCAGAATCAAAATTTTCTTCTTCTGAACTATAATTGAGTATATTGAGAAGTTCAAATTTAACTTCTTCATCTATTTGAAGATTATTAATCTTTTCCTTTATAGGGCATTTGTTTGAATAATACACAGTTTGTTTACACTTCCAGCAAGTAATATTGGAAGGTTTTTAAAATTTCTTTTTTCAAAATTTTCTTTTAGAATTTCTCTAAGGATATTTTTGAAAAGTATTTTTCTTTTGAAATATTTTGAAGAGATACCTTCCTTAAATACAGAGGAAAATTTTTCTTTTTGATTTTTGAAGATAGAAGACTAATCTTTTCAAAACCATATTGTTCACAAAAAGACCCTAGTTCTTTACGACTATTAGATCTCTCTTATTTTTCAAAATCATATTGTTCACAAAAAGACCCTAGTTCTTCACGACTATTAGATCTCTCTTATTTCAATTTGGCCTTGAGTTTCAGATGATTACATAATGCTAATCCTTCCTTATTAACAAAATGAATAATTTCTCCATAAGTAAGGGAAGCATAAGGAATAGTATCATCTACTTATCTTTGATAGGATTCATAACTCTTTCAGTGAAAAGCTTTGGAAGTCCATAAATGAATCTTTCTTTCCAGAAAGATTGATAGCAATCTTCTCTGATCGTGACTCTGGTAGGAACATATCCTTATACCAGCGAAAATCATGAAGTTTAGGACATCTTAAATTTAATAAAATTTCAGATGACCTATCTTGATGAAGAGTTGGAGTACCAATAAAATGCTTTAGTATAGTATATACTAAAGTATTGAAGCTATCATTATGACCTTTGTCGTTGACAGCACTTCCAACTTTTGCTCTATCTTCAACATTAAGAAAGTTGTTCCACCAAAAACTAATTTCTCCAGTAAATCTAGTAGTAATATTGACACGGGCATTTGCAAGAGAGATTCCTCGAACAGTATATACATTATAACAAACAGTCATATTCTCGATGAATCTAATAATTTGAAATTCAGTGAAACCATCAGGAACCATTCAACAATATCGTCTCTGGAATATGATGTTCTTTATTCATTATTTTCCTCATATAACATATCATGATAAGATGGACGATTGTAATATGCTAGAAGTTTTGAATGTTGACCTCTCAATTTATTAATTTGAAGAGGTTCTTCTTCAATAAATTGAGATTCAAGATCTTCAAGATTATCAATAGCATTCTTGGAGTTTCCTAATTTTGAAATCGGATTGGCAAGTTCATGTAAAATACTTGATTCAGAAGAAAGAGTATTTTCTCTTAATTTTGAAGGTATTTTTGAATCAATAATAGGTTTGAAAATAAGATTTTTCTTAACAATATCTGAATCTGTAGTCTATACCCCCCCCCCCTAGAAGATGATACTTCAGATTTAGAGTTATTCTCAATTCTAAATAACTGAGAACACATAGATTGAAGAACAATATTAGTATAATTTTCTCGAGAAATAATATTTTTGACACCTTTCATTGTTGAACTAGATTCTTCTGTTCTAATAGTTAAATCAAATAATGTTTTGAGTGCAGATGCAATAGTTTCAGTGTTTCCATGAGAAACAATGATTTCTTGCATCGGAGGATATTCAGATTGAAATATTTGACAAGAAGCATTTTTCCATGCTTTCTTGTTAACATGGGTATTTTGAACAGCTTTCTGTTTTGAAATTCTTTTCCCAAAAACTTTGAAATAAGACCATTCACAAAACTAAAATCTTCAGGAGAATTTAAAAATTTTTCACATAAAGATTCTCTTTCATCTTTTGAAAACATCTTTCTGAGAGTATGTCCAAAATTTTGACACAAGGAGTTTGATCAGTTTTAAATTCATGTCTTCTATCTATTGTAGAAGAAATGACATTACATTGCTGATCAAGCTTTTCTGGAGGAAGCATATCTGATTAAATTGGAGAATCGGGTTGAAAAGAATTATCCTCAGATCTAAAATCAAATCTAGAATAATAAGATCTTCTAAGAATATTTAATTAATAGGGCTTATCAAAGATAACTTTGACATGACCCTCAAGAAATAAAATAATTTTATCAGGATTTTTTCTAGTAGGAATAGGAACTGGATTTTGTGTATTTTCAAAATCTCACTATGATCCTCTAGATTGAAGATTCCAAGGTATTCTCTTGGGAATCATGATATTTGAATGAAGATGATTGACTTCTGCTAAAAGACTTTTATCTTTAGGAGAAGATCGAAGAGCACGAATATTAAGTTGAGTGCTCATAAGCTTCTAATAAATTATAAATATTAAAGTAAATGCTTTTGAATGATCATCAACATCAAAAGTTTTAGTTTGAATTTGAAGATTTAGAGCGTTAAGAATAGTTCCATCTTGAAGACTAATTGAAAAGTTTGGATAACAATTTGAAGTATTGGACCACTTTCGAGATTAGACTCGAGCATGGATAATAATGAATGTTCAAACCTTAAGAGTCTCTTATTATCTCTAAGACTTAAGAGAGCCAGAATGCCTAGACCAAGTCTAAACAATGGTTTAACAGCAATTTGAACAAGACAAACATGAAGATATTTGGATTTCTTTCTATGAGCTTGAATAGCTTCTTTTGAAAATAAATTTATTGAAACAGTTTGATTTTTGATAGAAATAGTTTGCTCAAAGGTTGTGATAACATAATTTTGAGTAAAATTAAGCTTTCTTATTTCATAGATAGAACTCTTATCTACCTTTGGAATAGTCCAGTTTTGAAGTTTTTGTTCAACTTGAGCAATATGTAGTTCATGAGAATTGAATGAATTTACTTATACAAATGCAGATGCAGATGATGCATTATCTTGATCAATTTCTTCTTCATCTTGAAAAGTGTTCGAAAAATTTTCATCTCTATTTCTAGAACTATTAGATCTCCGTAACCAATTAGAAATTAAAGACATAATTAAATAAAATAAAATTATAATAACATATCACAGTAGACACAATGCTGTAGGATAGACTGAATCCACCCAACTTATAACGTGACCACCCTATGCTCTCTCTCGACTAAATGGGCTGACCAACGCTCCAGCAGGCTCCAGGTGAACCAATTTCTCCCTTGACACTGTACCTAAAATAGTACAATTACTATAACCTCACTCTATTCCCTTATGTATGTATGTATGTATGTATGTATGTACGTAAGTAGATACGTTTTATTTTGAGGAAGATGAAATAAAATGGGTGTTTAACTTCATTTTTCCCTTGATCCTTATACTTATTTACTTAATAGAATAAGGAAATAACAATACAAATCCCCAAATAAAAACTTTAAATCTTCTTTTACTTAATAAAATAAAATTATAATAACATATTACAGTAGACACAATGCTGTAGGATAGACTGAATCCACCCAACTTATAACGTGACCACCCTATGCTCTCTCTCGACTAAATGGGCTGACCAACGCTCCAGGTGAACCAATTTCTCCCTTGACACTGTACCTAAAATAGTACAATTACTATAACCTCACTCTATTCCCTTATGTATGTATGTATGTATGTACGTACGTAAGTAGATACGTTTTATTTTGAGGAAGATGTGGGTGTTTAACTTCATTTTTCCCTTGATCCTTATACTTATTTACTTAATAGAATAAGGAAATAACAATACAAATCCCCAAATAAATTGAAATTTAGAAGAAAATGAATATTTTCGGTCCTTTCGAAAAATAATGTGTACAAATCTAGTCTTGAAAATATTTACAAAATAAAAAAAAATTCATTGTCTAGTCCAATCTTTGGAAAACATTACATTCTATTCTACCATAAATAATTTTTCGTTTAAAGATGACATGCATGGTTGCTTGTTAGACTTCCAAGGGCAAAAATTTATTTAAAGCATATCCAACTAGTATTGGGCTTTCATTTCTTATGTAGGCCGAGCATAAGGTTCATCTATAGGCTAGTCTTGTGGACTACTCTCGTGGTGGTAGATCATCACACCAAAAAAATATAAGCCTAATTTCATTTTATTTTTCGGACTTCTACATGACAAGATCGCCACTGCATTATGATTGAAATTGGAGTAATTATGCATAATGAAGAGTCTTACTAGCAAATTGTAATTGAATTAGCGTCTATAGTCTCATCGTATGATAGAAGGTACATCCCTTGAAGATCGCCTAGCTGTTTTTCAGGAAATTTTCGCTGATTTAGAAACTTTGGAGTTTAAATATTATGAAGATGATTTGGATTTGATTTCTGACACGACCCGTCCCAAGTCACCCTAATGGACCTGACATGTGTCGTACGCCGATGGTAGATACCAGTTAAGTGCCGGATCAACCACCAAGGCAACTTTGACCTGTTCTAACTGTGACTCACTTTTATGAAAATTTTGACAGAGTTTCCCCTATAATACAGACTAAACCATCTGAAACGATAATCAATATCCTCAAACTAGCACATATAATTTAAAACATGGTACACCAGCCCTTTAAAATTCAAAACTATTCAAAATACAATACTGGGAAGTCGACCTTTACAAATATTTTACTAACAAAAGCCTCAAAATACTCAATATGCACTGAGCCCATGATATGGATACATGAATTACAATTTAATTTTTCTGACAACATATGCATGTATCCGAAAAGAAATATGTACGATGTAAATGAACAAAATGAGTCATACAAATGTAGACAAAGTGTGGCTCAACTCAAAGGATCAACATGCTCTGATACTGCTCATCTCAACTACTATCTGATACGAAAATAGGTGACAAAATATGAGCTTGTAATTCAGTGAATGGATAGTTTACAACTAAGCATAATTTTCTTCCATTTATGTATATTTTCTGAAAATTTCTACTATCTTGAAACTTTGAGAAATTCTAAAATCTGATAATATTTTTTTTTTAAACTTAAACATTATTACATCATAAAATCCTTTCTTTAATACTGTAAGCTGAAAGCTTTATACTGAGAACTGAATAATCTGAATTCTATAATTGGAAATCTAATAAACTGTAGAAATACTGAATATCACACCAAAAAGATACCATGAATAACCTTACTCATGTAGCGATTAATACCGATATACATGACAAAGCTATTCAATTCTGAAATTCTAGTCATACGCGCGGAGCCATAACTACTCATATATTGTGGAAACACATTCACATCAGTGCAGACTGTGTAAAATCACCATAACTGATCATACACTGTGAAAACACATTCACGCCAGTGCAGAGTGGATAAAATCACCATAACTGATCATACACTGTGGAAACACATTCACATCAGTGCAGACAAAGGTAAAATCACTTGGGTACTTTTTGGTGGTTTTTAAAAATGACTGTAGATATGCTGAAACATATAATATGAATATAACATGCTAGAGAAATAATTTAAATGAATTGAATTTAACTTTAAAAGAACTGACTATAAGATCCACTTTATTCTGAAA
>CAIGRN010012099.1:0-12438 GCA_903798345.1 Fraxinus anomala
TAAGGACTTGTTTGCTACATATGAACCTGTTCTCAAAGGTGTTATGGTTATGGAAAACAACGTACCTTATCGGATTGTTGGAATTGGTACGGTCAAATTGAAACATTTTGGTGGAACAATTAGAACACTTGACCACGTTCGACATGTTCCGAATTTAAAAAAGAATCTCATCTCGTTGTCTATCCTTAATTCAAAAGGTTATGAGTTCTTTGATGGAGGCGGAGCCTTGAAAGTTTGTAAGGGTGTCCAGGTTGTATTGGAGGGACAGAAAATATCTCAATTATACATCTTACAGGGTTGTGCAGAATCTAGAAGAGTCAATCAACATAGATTCAGTAATGTGGTGGACATTCAGTTTGGTACAATACCTTTAGGAGCTCATAAAGGGTCAGATTTGAAGAATACAACCCAGTTGAGTTTCGAAGATATGGGTAATGTCGTTTTGTCATCATCACATGTAGTGTCATTGTATTCAATTGCTAGAGATAGACACAGTGGAACAAGATATGTGGATGCTGATTTTGTTAAGTATGCTTTAAATAGAGTAGAAGTTGTACAATCTAGTAAGGGGCCTTCTTTAAAAGCATGTTGGTTTGATTCTGCTTTAAGGTATGTTATAGCCTATTTTGGTAAATTAAAAAATCACTATGATTTTTTGGAATTTGAGATAATTCTACAAGAGTAATGCTTGGATTCATTGAAAGAGGTGGAGTACTATATTTTGTTGGAGAAATTAATTTCTTTTGGGATTATTATTAAAGAAACCAGTTCATTCCTCGGTGGAATTAGTGTCAAGGTGGAGATTCTTGAAATGGAATTTGGGTGTGACCCAAATTCCTTCGTTGAAGTATTTGAAATATTAAAGAATTCTAATTGAAGTGCATGTCAAGGAGAATTCAATTTGAAATGCTATTGAAGTCATATATCAAGTTGAAGTTCTATTTTGGGAGCCCATTGGGAGTTGAAAATTGGTATTGGACTTGAAGAAGAATTTGGTATAGAGAAAACAATTTGGAAAAAAAAATTATGGCTGAGACTTGGCGCCTAGGCACCAAGTATGCGGAGCAGTCTATTCTGTTCGGGTTATTTCCGTGTTTTTCATTCTTACTTCGTTTTGGACTCGATTTTTTTGCATCTTAATTTATCAACAACTCTACTAAAAAAGTTTGGACGTGCCCTACATGTTCCCTATAAATACTAGACTTTTCCATACAACTTTAGAAGTGTGAGAAAATAAATCACTAAAATTATAGGATTCAATATAATTTTCTCTATTCTCCATTATTCTTGAGTCAATAAAATCTCTTAATTTCTCTGTCATATTCTTATCATTATTATTCTTTTACTTGATCAAATATTTTATTATTGTACCATATAACTTCAACGTCTCAATCCAGTGGTTGGTTTCATAACAAATGCTATCAGAGTGATTCTGGTATCTTGTTTGTTTTACAACAAAAATTATATTTTATTAATTAAATATATTAAGGTCACAATTCTATATAATTTGGTCATGAATTATCGAATGAATTGGTCACAAATTATTTCTCGATCACAATAAAAAAATTTATAGACTACAAATTATTTAACGATCACAAATAAAAAAATTTATAGATCACAATTTATCTATCAGTCACAAATCACAAATTTTACAAGTTACAATTTATTTTACAGTCACAAATTAATAAATTTTTATATCATGCATTATTTATTGGTTACCATTTATCTACTTAAATAATCGCATATTGTTTAGTGGTCCCACATTAACCAATTTATTGCTCACAATCAACCAAATGATTTGTGACCAACACCGCCACCTCACCACTGCCTCTAGTATCATTATCGCCAACGTCACTACTGTCAGAACCACCACCACCTCATGACTATCAACAACCAACAGTGTCATCTCCATCTCAAACAAATCAACACCCACCACCAAAAACCACCACGACTTTACTACCACTGCGACAGCATCACCTGCACCACTTGGTTGATTCAATAGAGCCTCTACCAATCCACAACCTCCACAACCATCAACACCGTTGCCACAACATCCACATCAAATCCAAAATCAAAATCACCACTACCACACTTACTATAGATCCACAACAAATCGCCAACTGTAGCATCAGACCACCATCTTCCTCACAATCATGAGTTGATTTTTTCATGTCGCTGCCTCCAAAACATATCACCCAAATTTCTCTTCACTTTGCAGCCTCCAATCAAGCCCATATCAATAATGTGAAGTTTGGATCTACCTGTAAATAGATCTGCGTGCAGCCAGATAGGAAGGTGGCAGTGGCAGTTCTAGAGAGGAAGATGACATTGTCGTAGAGTCACTCATCAACCATCTATACTTTCATTCCCCAACCATCTATGTGGATGGTGATAATTACAGGAAGAGAGAGAGAGAGAGGGGGGAGGGGGAAGAGAGGGTAGATAGAGAATGAGTGGTAATTAATTTAATTAGTAATATTAAATAAATAACTATAACCTGATTTATGAAATGTTAAACTTAAAATTTGATTAACGGAGAATGATGTTAATCCTCAATGGAAGCTAACATATGTTCTCTTGAATGGTATAAACTACATACAATGGTCAAGAGCATGACGTTGTCACTTGGTGGAAAAAAATTGAGCTGCATCAATAGCACTTATGTTTGTCCAAATTCTGCAGATTTAAAATATGAAGGATGGATCTCGAATGATCAACTTTTTCAATCTTTGCTTCTAAATTCAATGGAACCACATATTGTTGAAATCTTCACTTTTTCAGACTCAGCGGAAGAGTTGTGCAATTTTGTCGAAGAACTTTATGAAAATCAAAATAATGCCACTAGGATTTTTGAGTTGAAGTAGGAAGCTGTTGAGCAAAGAAAAAAGACGTCCATCAAGCATCTTGGTCATCTTAGGAAAATGTGGGACAAATTGAGCATTTATTGTCCATATACAATCGATGCAAAGATCTTGTTAAAGAGGATTGAATAAGATAAAAAAAAATTCTTTGTTGAGTAGATTGAAGCCAGAGTATGAGAATCTTTGAAGACATATCCTTATGAGTTCTACCCTCCAACTTTTTTGAGTGTGTGCAACTGCGCAGCGAGAAGAAACTCGAAAAAAGACTATGAATCAAAGCATATATCTGAGTCGATTGCTCTTGTTGTAAAAAGAGATGAAAAGAGGAAAAGTTTTAACAATGAAAGGTCTAAGCCCCAGAAAAAGGGAAGCCGCGAAATTCCAAAATTTGATCACTGTCACGAGCTAGGCCACTCTAAGGATTGTTGTTGGGAGCTTCATCCTCATCTTAAGCCATCAACTATGAAAGGAAATAGGGAAGTTGTTGTTATTACAAACACTGCAATCTCAGTGAATAAAATGGCCCAAATTTTCAGCAACTCAATCATCCTAGTCCAAAAGAATCAACTCCTTCTTCCAATACTCATGCCTCCATTAACCTCAAAGCTTATTTCTCTTCGTGTACATCTAAATATTTGAATACTTGGATTATTTATTTGGGTGCATTGATCATATGCCAAATGATGCATCATCTTTGAGTGATTTCTCGAAAACTTCATCCAAATATGTTGTTTTAGTTGCTAATGGTACCTTGGTTCCTATTTGTGGATCTGGAAAATTTTAAATTTTTTCCTAGCTTCCTAGTTCAGTGTACTTGTTATTCATTAGTTTCCAACTCAACTTCTTTCCGTCGAAAAAATAACTAACTCGTTGAATTGCAATGTTATTTTCTTTTCTAATGGTGTCGTGTTTCAGGATCGAACTTCGGGGAAAAATATTGGTGAATATGTTTATTAACGTAGGATTTATCTATTCAAACCATTCGGTGCCACTTCTTTTAATAGTGCTATTCTAGAAAATCATGTTGTGCATCAATGATTTGGACATCCTTCTAATCGCATTTCATCTTACTTATCTCCATCTATGTCGTTTGAGAAGAATGCTTGTGATACTTGTTAGTTTTCCAAGCAAGTTCGTCTACCATTTAATAATTCTTCATCCATGTCTACTAAACATTTTGAGTTAATCTATTCTGATACATGGGGTCCATGTCGCATTGATTCATATGATGGTTTTAAATATTTTGTCTTGTTTATAGATGATTATTCTCATGCCATTTGGATCTATTTATTGAAATCTAAGAATGAAGTTTACTTGTTTACAAAGATTTTCATAGAATGGTAGCCACTCAATTTGATAATAAAATCAAGGTTTTCCATTCGGATAATGGAACTGAATTTGCAAAGGGTCCCATTTCTACCTCTCTTTGCATGAATGCATTATTCATCAAACTGGTTAGGTTGGTATGTCCCAATAAAATAGAGTAGTGAAAGAAAGAATCGACATATTTTGGAGACACGAGATCTCTTATACTTCAAATGAATATGCAGAAGAAATTTTGGTCACACGGAGTCCTAACAGCTGTATACTTGATAAATAGGCTCCCAAGTCGTGTAATCCAATTTCAATCATCATTGGAAGTCTTAAAAGAGAGAAAACATGTGTGCCTCACCTTCGAGTATTTGGTTGTGTTTGTTATGTGAAAACAATTTTTGCCTATTACACATTTTCACACACTTATCAGTTGATCACAAGCCACAAGTAGGTTAATTCCTTCCTCTTCATGCTGCGTTTGTTACATTTTAGTGACATTACATATTAATCTTTCTTGCATCAAAATGCATTTCTAGAAACTAATGTTTGTCTTGATAAAAATAATTTATTTTTGTAGATGAATAACAAGGCAGTGTCTTACCCACCTAAAACTAAAAAGAATACGAAGACAAGGTCAGCAATTTTATTATTGCCTCTGTTTACATCGCAGACGATTAGTCCATTTGCGTCGGTTACTAAATTTATGACATGCCGGATAGTTTATGAAGAAGTCATCTAATTACATTGTTGAATTTACTAATTTGTATTCAAAAAATGTTAGGGAAAATGATTTTTTCCCTTTATATAATGCATCTAAAATGACGTTGTTTTTGTTTTTTTTTTTTTAAATTGAAGAAAAAACGACAACATTTTGAGGATGAAAAAATGAACAGTAATAAGAGTGTCATCCATAACTTACTTATTTGCCACAACTCTTTCTTCAGGAAGAGCTTTCATGACGGACCAACCTTCTGAAATGGAAAGGAAGATTAAGGTAGATTGTTGAAAAATATCTATTGATTTTTGGGATAGACTGTAGAAAAATCTACAACTTCTACTAAAATTCAAAGGAAAAAAATTACATCTAAGTAAATTGGCTAAAAGATAGAGGTGTGGTTGTACTGAATGAAAGCATGAAAAGCCAAAACAAACGGGCTCTTATTAGTTTGACTAGATTACACTCGTATCACAGTTTCCATTTCCTTTTCTTCCTCTGCTTATTTGTGTCTTTTCAATTTAATTTAAATTAAAATAACGTTATAAGTTGGATCCTAGGTAGTGATTTGAAGTATAGTTGTGGATTCAAATGGTCTTTTTCGAAATTTTGGAATCAAAGTGAAATGTGTATTAAAAGCTGAGGACCTCCTCTGTAAAAAAAAAGAGCACATAGATCGCCCAAGAATTAAACCATAGATTGCCCAAAAATTCTACATATTCCCCAACAGCGCAGAGACATGGATCAGGTAGTAGAAGAAGTGGAGAAAGTCAAGAAGGATTTCCAAGAAACATACAGCCAAACAATCAAATACGTTGATTCCATCCAAGAATATGGGAAAAAAACAAGAATTACAGAAGGAATTGATATTGAAGAAGAGAAGAAAGATTCGTTGCCAAGATTAAATGGATTGGCTCAGGATGGTTTGAATATGCTCCAATCACTCCAGTTCAAGCTTGATCTCCTGTCCCCACAACTTCCCTCCGTTGATTATGTTGAAAAGGCTCAAGATTTGGCTCAATCTTGGAAAAATCAAATCCAAAGGTGCCCACAAATCTGTCTTTTTCTTTTTATTTGATTTTAATTTGATGTTGCCAGTTTATAATTGAATTGTTGTTCACATCTACGTGCATTGATATTTGGGCCTGTTTTTTATGCAATTGAACAAATTTATATGCTTCTAATTGTATGCTTATTCACGTGTATTTGTGTGTGAATTATGTCTTTATGTTGCTTCTGTTTAAAAAAATGTCAAATTTTGCTTGGAAAAATTATTGTATGTAATTTTATTTGTATGTTGAATTCGTATATATGTTCATATAGAGTGTGGCAGAATTTCAAATGCTTCTGTTAATTGGGTTATGATACTAGGAAAACGATAAATTACATTATTTATTCAAATATATGCTTATGGAATGTGTGTATTTGTTTTAATAATGTGTTCATTTTGATGGTGTTGAAGGGCTCAAGCTTGGGTGTTTGCACAGAATAAACAAGCCCGGTGGAAAATATTAGTTTCACGTTCAAATGAATATGTTTAAGAGAGTGTGTAATTGACTTTATAGGATTTGGTGGTATGAGAGTGTTAAGCTGGTTGTATGATTCTGTTGTTGTCTCATATTGTACAACCCACCCTTCAACAAAGTAGAGAAACACCGAAAAAAAAAAAATGCCTTTTCTACCGTCTTGTAACATCACGTTTCTATTGTGTTCCTTTTGGAATCTTTAATTTTGAGGAACGTGTAAAAAAGCTCAACGGGAATCAACGACAATATACTCAACTTTATTCTCAACAAATCTTCTGCAACCAAATTGGCAACTTATTCTTGGTGCAACTCTCCTTCTATGCTGTTTAATGAGAATAAATAATATCAACTGATATCAATTCTCCTTGCAATTTCATTTTTTCCCATCATGGGCATCTGTATTGTGTGTATGTGTGTATAAGATTCTACATAGGATATGTTCAATGAGAAGTTGAGGAGGAAAGACAAGGAAAATGAGTAGGATGAAACATCTTTGTATCCTGCTTTAGACTGTTCAAGTACGGAAAAGATACATTATTGTTTTTATGTAGCTTGGAATCAAACCTGAGAACGGAAATCCACGTTTTCATGTAATTTTTCTAAATTAAGTTTCTACTTTACTGTCCCGCAGTTTAGCCTAATCAGAGAGCCAAATAATGAACTTGGATTGATTAGGTAAAAAACTTTCTTTTAACTGGGATACATGCCATAGCATTCCTCTCGCAGTTGCCTTTATCTCCTTTACTATTTGACCATATGCTGCATGTCAAATAAAGAGCCAAATATGAACACGTGTTTGTTTCTGCATTTATGATTGATACTTTAAATTCCACTGTATAACTTATTTACTCAATTTCTGTTTGAATTTTTAGTCTGCGGATAGGCCTAAGGAATGCTAATTTGCAAGCAAAGACAAACATGAAGAAATCTGCTCAAAAGGAGGTAATTTGCTAGCTTTTTGTTCTTTTTCTATGTACATGTGGAGTTTTGTCCTGGCCCCATGTATACCTTGAATCAAGTCAGCTGGTAGAGAAATCATTGCAACATTTCTTTTTGGTTAACTTCGAATTGAAGTCTTAGGCATTGCTATTTTCCTGATAAGTTACATTTTATTTTTTAAAAAGAAAAGAAATTAATTGACGCAAATTGTTATCAAGTACTCAATTGTAACACTGTATTTGCTGTTTACAGAGAGAGCTGCTTTTGGGAGGTGGAGAAGAGTCTACCAATCGCAGGCGCAATCTACAGTATGTATATTGCCTATCCATTATGGTCTTGAAAGAATTAATGTATTTCGTAGAGTATGAACGTTGAATCATGCGTGATGAATCGAAATTCTTATTATTGTTTCTCAGAACAAAAACTGGAATGACCTCTGCAGCTGAAAGCATCACAGAGAGCCTTAGGCGTTCTCGGCAGCTCATGGTTCAGGTCATTACTCATATTTTTCTGTCCAAGGCATTTTAGGTTATCTTTTGTGGTATCTGATCCAGTTTTTTCTGGGCTGTGTATCAATAGGAGGTTGAAAGGAGTGCAAGCACACTCATGACATTTGGTAAGTTCATTTATTACTAACAAAAAGGCATACTGCTCATCCAGTTGTTTCTAATAATTAAAGCCCTTACTGTAAGAATATCTTATGGTACTTATTATGTGGCCTCATGGACATGTTCTTCCTTTAGAAAGATTTTTGTTATTACCCACTCACCAGACAGAGGCACNATTTATTACTAACAAAAAGGCATACTGCTCATCCAGTTGTTTCTAATAATTAAAGCCCTTACTGTAAGAATATCTTATGGTACTTATTATGTGGCCTCATGGACATGTTCTTCCTTTAGAAAGATTTTTGTTATTACCCACTCACCAGACAGAGGCACTAGCAGTAAAAGAAAACCACTTAAGTTAGTTTCTTAATTATTTCTCGACACACTAACCAATGCCCAAAAAAAAAAAAAAAAAAAAAAAAAAAAAAGAAGAGAAGAGAAGATGTATTGTACTAATGCTATCATAATAGAGACATAATTTATAACCAGGGTAGTGAAATTGCAAAGCTTTCGTCCTTCGGCAACCTAGATAAATTATGAGAGCCTATTATTCAGATGCCAATGCTGAGGTGGCAGTGTATTATCCTGATTTCTTGTCAGACTTTAAATCTACATGGCTACTTTTATATTATCCACAAAAATGATGGAAAACTTAATGTTCCTAGATGATTCCAAGATCCTCTACAGAATTGGGTATTAGTATGTGTAAGCATCCTATGAATTCCAATGTAATTACAAAGGCTAGACTCTTTTACTTGTGAGACAACTAACAAGTGCATTATGATTGCTATTGCATAACTATATTAATGATAAACATAAGAGGAGAAGTTTAGTTGCGGCAAGACAATCCAAATAATTTAGCTGAAGCAGGAACCTATAATGTTATGCAGTTGTCAAACCTGTTCAATTTGATTGAACTCGGTATTTTTGAAAAAAGAGAAAGAAAGGATTACATTCCCTCAGACATCTCATTTTCATCACCTTTTTAATGAATCAAACTCCTGCAATAGCTGCTTTTCAACTCCCCTCTCATGACTATCCCCCTTCTTTTGTCTACTATATCAGTTTTCCTTTTTCAGAAATGTACAAGGGAAAATTCTGTGAATATTTCCTAGTATTGCTAAGGCATGACATCAGTCAATTGCATCACTCTATTCAAGGGGTCCTTCTGAAGCTGAATAGAATTTGAAAATCTTCTCTTTCAATCTAATTTTTTCGAGCCTTTTTTTGTGTCAGCAAAATGGGTTATGGATTTGTGATAGAATGTCATTAGAACTATATAATGAGACCGAGTATAAGAACTAAGTGCTATAGTGTGTGGGAACCATTTCTGGTTCTGACATCACTTGGTGGTGTTGTAGTGCATGGACCTGTAGCACAGACATACAAAGTGTTTGATGTTCTAGTTCCAACATTGGTATGGAAATAGTAGTGTAACGTAGATGACTACAAACACAATCTGATTAATCAATTCAACAATTAAAGAAGAGGAGAAAGTGAGAAAGAAAGAAAAGAGAAAAGAGAGAGAATTTGAGGGGAGAAGTTTTGTATTTTTATTCAATATTGAAGCTGTTCTATTACAAAATAAAGAGCCTCTCTATATAGAGTCTAAACTAGAAGAAATAAGGAAAACTAGGGTTTTTTCTATAAGGAAACAAACTAAGAAATAAGGAAAACTAGGGTTTCTCTGTAAGGAAACAAACTAAATTGTTTTAAAAACTCATCAATAGAAAATAAGGAACATAACTTCAAATTTAATTGATTTAATTTTTCTTACTCCCAGAATAAAATTTCCATGTTGCATCATTCTTGCTCGATTGAAAAGAACTCGACTCTGGCGATGTATAATCTAGGTAGGTGTCCAAAAACTTTATATCAAACTAAGCGAACTTATCTTCAATAATCTAAGTAGCATCACGAGGTGGACAACCCTTCCAATGCACCAAAAACCTTTGAAAATCACCATCTTGGGAAGCAATAATCTAATTATCGAGCACCTCATCGATGATATCTTAAAGCAAATATGGTCACATGGGCCTAAGGGGCGGGCAAGGAGTCATCTTACATAAATATTAGACTCTAAAATTGGAGGCTCGTACATGCCTCGTTAAGGATATAAATCTAAAAATAAGACTGAAATTTAAGTGCATTAGCAAATCAAGAAGATAAGCATTAGTTCCTAACTTTTTAATAATGGGAAAAGGCCCAAATGATCTAGCATGGAGCTTTTTTGTAGCATGTTTTGGAAAACGTGCGGGTGTAAACCGTATAGCATCATGACAAAATTGTCAACATTAAACTCTTTGCCCCTATAATGTGAATCAATTGCAGGTTTATAGTGGTCATTACTTAAAAGTAATTTTACATTTGATCTTATCATACAAGTCGTGAATGCTATAAGCAAAAGCTTGAGTAGAGACAGCTAGACGAAAATTAGTAAGCTAAGGACAAAGATTTAGTGGTTAATGTAGGAAGAATTCTGGACGACCTCGAATGGGCTATTGATGGCCTATTGACATAATTCTTACATGGGAACTCAACAGTAGGTTACACAAGATCCCAATTATTTGGTTTATCCCCTAGTAAGAAACGAAGTAAGATATCAAAACTATGGTTCACCACTTTAGTTTGACGATCGGTCTGGGGTAGAATGCAGAAGAAAAATTAGGTGTCATCCTAAACAATTTACACAGTACTTTTTAAAAGTAATTAACAAACTTATTATCATGATGAGACACAATAGTGATCGGGAGCCATTGTAGGCAAAAAACTTTGAAGAATAACTCGGCAGCATAGGACGTGTGAGTAGACTAGGAATAGGGAATGAAATAGGTCATCTTAGAGAACCTATCCACAATTACTAGAATAGAATCATGAACTCTAGCACATTTAGGCAACTTGAGAACAAAATATATGCTAAGGTCATACCAGGGAGTACGAGGAATCGGGAGAGGAGTATACATCCTAGGTTTTTGACGTTGTGCTTTACCTAACTAATACACGCAACACGAAGAAAGAATGCGTGCAACATCCTTCTTGAGAGAAGGCCAATAAAATCTACCCTCGACTAAGGCGAAAGTTTTCTCTATCACAATAACAAACTAGACCTATGTTTATAGTTTCCAAACAAGGAAGTCACGAAGCAAAGTACGATGGAGACACAATTTAGTTCCTTTAAAAGGATAACCATCTTTAAGCAAGTAAGCAACATGGTCAGGGAAGGATTAGCTACGAGTTCCGGAAAGATAATGTCAAAGTTGGGAAAATTGAAATAATCGTCCTTCAAGCGTTTACATTCCATCACAATATTTCTCATAATTATGTACCATAGTGATGATTAAGAGCGTCGTCGCTTTGTTTTCGACTTTGACTCGATGGTGGAGGACATAGGTGAACTCTTGAAGAAACTCAACCCACTTAACTTACCGTTCACTAAATTTATGCTTGAAATTGAGGCAATGAAGAGCCTATAATGACTCGAACATTGTGCCTAAGTCATTATATTATATGTATTGTTCGTTTTGAGATTTGTCCTCTTAATTCCTCACGACTTTCTATCGTGTCCATCAGGATTCGAATCCAAGATCTCTGTCTTATGTCTTATGATAAATTTATGTTGAATTCTGGTACTAATTGAGCAACTTCAAAATTCTTTATTTTGGGCCCTTGCCATTAGTTAGCTTGCACTTCTATTGCTTTCCCTATGAGTTTTTCAGAGTAATAGTGTGCTTCACTTGCCCAATTTGTGCCAGGATTTAGCTTAAATCTCTCATAAGATAGAAGTCTTGGGTTCAAATTCTGTGGGATGCAATAGAAATCTGTGAAGGATTAAGAGGGCAGATGATCTCCCAAAATGAAATGTACGTATGACATAACGTCTTGGGAACGAGGCTCGGGTCGTTACAGAAAGGCCCAACGAAAATCTCCCTTTTCAATATACTCACTAATAGGGGCGGGGGCGGTGATAGAACTAAAGCTTTGAATGAATCTCCTATAGAGTCTAAACTAGAAGAAATAAGGAAAACTTGGGTTTCCTCCATAAGAAAACAAACTAAGAAATAAGGAAACTAGGATTTTCTCTATAAGGAAACAAATTAAGTTGTCTTAAAATCTCATTAATAGAAAATAAGGAAAATAACATAAACCTAATTGATTTAATTTCTCATACGCTTAGAATAGACTTTCCCTGTTGCATCAGTAGAGGTGTTAAAACATGCAGGTGGCCTGGTGGCATGGCAAAAAAAAAAAGCCTGGCCCGCTTGGCCCAGCTGAAGGCCATCGGCCTTGTCTGTGCCACTTCAAAACCATACCATGCTGGCCCATTTGTCACCTCTAGTGTGATGTGATCTGAGGTACAGTTGTGTTAGTTGAGTGCATCCACTAATTGTGGCGCCAGCTGACCATAAAAGAGGAAGGCAAAACCAGGCAGTATATAACTTGGTACAATTCGTGCATGCCTTTCATTTATGTTCTTT
>CAIGRN010012106.1:0-17624 GCA_903798345.1 Fraxinus anomala
TGTACCGTCAATGCTTCCTACAACCAAAGTCGTACTTCTCCAAATTCAGAATGGAATGGATATCAGGCTGCACCCTACTCAACATCAGAGAGAAGCTTACCTATACCCCCAGCATTTTCCATGAACGAGTTACCAATTTATATAAACTTCACAATTCAACATCAATAGGAGATGGATTAATCATGACCCACTTTGGCTTCGGTGTGACTAACTGTGACCAAATTTGTATTGAATGTGACTGTTTGTGACCAAGTCAATCTCAAGTCACAATCGGTCACAATCAACACAAAATTGGTCACAAACACGCGATGGTCGGTCACTCCATTACCCCTTCGACTTACCGCCGATTCCATACTCAACAACACCAATACCAACCTCATCAATATCAAACGCAAACCATAAGTAGCCAACACCATCGTCTATCTCCAAGCTAGGACTCATCAAACTACAATCGACCATTGTCGACTCCATCATTAGTCACCTGCAACAAGAATCGTCCACAATTGCTGCTCATTACAACCACCTTTTTCTTTAGGGGCAATTCGTCCATCGTTGCTACAAAACTATCACAGTCTACTACCGCCACTCACATAGAAAGTAGGTCCGCCATCTGTCTCTAGTTGCCAGTTTGCCGCCATCTGCCAATGCACCCACCGTCCACTAATTCATCTTGTGGTCTATTTTTCCAGTTTGCTGCAATCTTCACCCTCAACAAAAATATTATGCTTTCACGCGATGGTCGTGTCACTCCATTATCACTCCATTCTTCTCTGTCCTTCTTGTAATCACCTTCAACAAACACCAATCACCACTACCACCACCATCGACATCACACCGTCAACAGAATCACCACCAACAATTTTAGAAAGCACAAGCCTCGAACTATCCACCAGTTACTATGCCACATCCTCCTCCACTTGCAAACATACCTCAAAAATCCACCACCACCACCTCTACAATAAAATAGGCGAGAAGACCCAGATCGCCGCTGCCATCTCCTCCTCCACAGTCAAATCACCACCACCATCACCTAAAATCATCGTCGCCCGTATAAATCAGCTTGTATAAAATTCGTGTTCATGTCCTAATTACTATTATCTTCCAGATCTAATCTAATAACCCAACCCGAATCATTGGACAAACACCCACCAAATCAAATCAAAACCAAATCAGGAAAAGAAGAAGGTATTTGATTAATTTCTTGTGCAATGCTTTCAATGCACCACACGCCTCCATTGTTCTTTGATAATTTCAATTTTTGATTTGGCAGATGGAGATCTGAGCTGAAATGACGAGAACATCACTAACTTTTTCGAAGATTGACGTCGGTGTCGGAGACCTAGTGGAAGCACCCTAGCACGATAGTGAAGTAGTTGCACGTTGCTGCACGCTGTTGTTCTGCTTCGCCTCTCGCAGTAGCGATCCACTGTGTGTAGTAGCCTAAAAGATGGTACATAGAGTGGGGTCGGGGTGGGGATGGGTGGGTAGAGTGGTGAACGCATCGGTTCTGCTCCGCTTCGCGCAGTAGCATACCGCCGCGTATAGTTGCTTTCTTTGACAGTTCCGCTTCGTCGGAGAGATGGTCTGAAGAGTGGGGCTTAGGTGGAGGGTGGGCTAGTAGAGTTATGGTATAGAGAGAGAGAGAAAGAAGGAAGAATGGTCTTGAATTTAGGAGTTCAGGATGGGTGGCGGTGTTGGGGTTATTACGTAGATTAAGTTTAGTTAATTTTTTATTAATTACAATTAATATTATCTAATTACCACCTGATATATGAATTTTAAACTTAACTCCCTTATTTATGAAAACTAATATTTAATTGTAGGGTTTTGGGTAATTTTCTCATGAAAATTTTAATGTGTACCAAACAGAGCTTAAAGTGCTTTTGACTTAATCTTTGGGCTATAAAAAAGCCCTCCCAAATGCACACTTAACCTTGCTGGGCTGTCCACTTAAATATTTAATGGGCCAATCCGGTTCATACTGTAACGAATTTAGGGCTCAACCATACATTAACCAAACTTAGGGCCTTTTGATTCTTTATTTATTATTATTTATCTGTCAGCTGCTACACATTAGGGTTTCTCTCTGCCAAGATTTTTCCCGCTTGCGTTTTGACCTCCGAACTCTTTACAGCTCAACCATGGCTGAACAGGTGAATCTCTATATTCCCCCCCCCCCCCACCTCTCTCTATAAAGCTGTACGCTTTGTATGCATGCTGCAAGTACTGATGATTTGAATGAAGCTGATTTTACAATTAATTTGCAGACTGAGAAGGCGTTCTTGAAGCAGCCTAAGGTCTTCCTTTGGTAAGTGAAAATTTGTGTGCATAAACAAAATTACATTTAAAGAATGTTCGGATGTGTGGTTTTAAGTATGTCATGAGGGTTAAACGGGAATTTTTGCAGCTCGAAGAAGACAGGGAAGGGAAAGAGGCCAGGAAAAGGAGGTAATCGATACTGGAAGAGCATTGGGCTTGGGTTCAAGACTCCACGTGAGGCTGTTGAAGGTGTGCATATGGTTATTTATACATAATAATTGTGTGTATGAAATGCATTTGTTTATTTTCAAATAGTTTAACTTCATGATTTTAGAACCTTTGTTGAAAAAGAAATTCCATGACATTCATCCATCATGGTGCTCAAGCAACTGGAAATAAATGCATGCAGCTTGTTCATAAAGACTAAATCTTTTCAAATCATTGTGGATGTTTAGTAAATCTTTTTGTTTGAAGTGTGTAACAACATTCTGTTGCCACTTATCAGTCCTGGGTGCATCTATTTAAATCAATTTCACTGTTTTTTTTTCCAAAGCTGGGGCAATTGATATGATAAATTATTGATATCAAGGAAATTTCTTTAATCTTCAAGACAAGATTAGAGAAGGGCCTAGCGTATTGAATTAATTTAGAATGACCTCACCTATCTAATATCTAATATTCTAAACTGACAATTGTGTGGTGGTGGATTGTGGCTGCTGCTTTCTTGGCCTTGTCTGCTGTTGATTCCTCATCTTCCTCGTACATCTAGTTAAAAGAATCCAGCCATTTAACAGCCTTATTTAAGCCTTTTCTAGACCTCAATTGTGATTAACAGTGAATGCAGAAGCACAAACTGACTTGACAAAGATGGTGGCACACCTTAATTTCTCTGGGCACTGTTTTGGCTTCTTGAATTGTTTTTTTTTATAAAGTTGTACAAATGCTGGTTATTGAATGAAAAAGCAGTATTTTTGTGAGCAAGTGTTTGCGTGTCAAAGAAAAGAGTTCAATTGAACTGCAAACTTTGAATAGTATGTATCAGGGAGGGATTATTCCTGCAACAGTCTGTTTAAGAAAGACTCTTGGGGACTAGAATTAATTGAGACTCCTCCAAGTCTGCAGCATTTTTTCATGCTCTAAACAGAATTACAGTTATAGCATGCTGTCATACACCGGTTCATCTTGACAACTTGGCTAAGCCAACTTGCCAAGTAGTCAAGTAGACTCAACAACTTGCCAAATTGGCTAGTTGCCATTGATGTGGCTCTTTGTTCTGCATGACATTGTTTAGTTAACTTGCCAGGTTGTCGAGTCAATATATTATTCACATAAGCAGGTAAGGAAGAAGGTCCTATATAAACGGGTAAAATATGCATTTTTTTCCTCCAAAAAAGATCCTTTTCCAGTTTGACCATTCAAAAAGGTTTCTGTAGAAAAGTTTGCCTAAATTATCGGCATCATTTACACTGGAATGTTAGTGCAATTCTTGCTCATAGTGCTTTGAAGAAAAAATGAATCCTGAGGATGTTATTCATACAATCGGAGATCTGCCCGTGTGTAATCCATTTTGTGGACATAGTGCAAATATTAGATGAAATATAGCACCTTGTACCAGAGATGTCATCCATTTTCTGTACATGGTTGGTACAATAGATGATGTAGTTCCCTTTACTACTTACCCCGTCTATATCTTTGTAAACCGCAGTTCATAAGTCTGAGCTCTCTGTGTTTCATTTCACTTTTTGGTCTTCTGGGGTTTGAGTTTGGGGCATTCACTTTATCTCAATGCTCATTATTTGAATCATATGGGAATTGTGTTTTTTCACAGGAGCATGTTGTCAAAATATTATCTTGTGTAGTCTCTATATTCTATTGTTAATGGACTTCTTTGCTATTCTATCACCGCCCTTATGAGCACTGCCTTCTTAGGTACCTATATCGACAAGAAATGTCCTTTCACTGGCGATGTTTCCATCAGGGGCCGTATACTTGCTGGGACATGCCACAGTGCCAAGATGATGAGAACAATAATTGTTCGTCGCAACTACCTGCATTGGGTGAAGAAGTACCAGAGGTGTGACCTAATCACTTTTAATTGTCTGGTTCCTTTAATTTTTTTTTATTACTGCAATAGTTTGTATTGTGTGTTCCAGATATGAGAAGAGGCATTCAAACATTCCAGCACACATATCTCCATGCTTCCGCGTGAAAGAAGGAGATCATGTTACAATTGGCCAGTGCAGGTGGGATCAGCTTTATGAATTAAATCTTTTAAATGGTATTCCAAAATTCAATTTGGTAATATTTTTTACTTTACAGGCCATTATCGAAAACTGTGAGATTCAATGTTTTGAAGGTGCTCCCAGCTGGTTCTTCTGGTCTTGGGAAGAAGTCTTTTACAGGGATGTGAGCCTTAGGGTTCTGAATTTTCACGGTTTGGAATGGCCACCCGAGACAGTCTGGTGGCTATTGGCATGCCATGAGGGATTGATGCGTTTTGTATTTTACCAGTTGCTAAATTACATTCTGTTAGCCAGTTTTGGAATCTCTATTCTCTTGAGCAATTTAAAAAATTTGGAACCGACTCTTTCTTATTTGAAGTTTAATTATAGTTGAAAAACCCTTTTACATGTTCAATTGTTAATTTGTTTATAGGGTATCAACTGGAGCCGATGCAGAAGCACAACATTTCTTTTTGTTTTTTTTTGGTTGCCAAAAAATCTGCTTCTGTTTATAAATCAAATCGAAGCTAGATGGTCGATTAAATTTGGAACGAGTGATTAAATCTGAATATCAGGTTTTGGTATCTGGGTTGATTTATGCCTTGATTGCATGTTTGTCAAGTTTTGATAATGCGTGTATATCAAGAAAAATTAGTTAATTTGGTCTTGTCTATTGCGTGCTCTTGGCCTGGTGGTGGTAGATGTTCTTTGTCAACGAGAGAATAGATGTAAAGAAGTTTCCTAGTTTCGTTTGTAGTAGTCTGTAAATTAAGAATGATTTCTTAAGAAGGTGAAAGTTACCTAGAAATCCCAGTTGGCCCATTCAATGGTATGAAGAATATGAATTCTTAGAACCGAAGTCTTGCCATTTTTTAAAATAGCCCAAAAACAGAGTTTTGACCGGGTTAAAAGTCCTTACCAAAAAAAATAAAAATAAATAAATAAAACAAGGTTCCCAACTTCGAAATTTGTACGCGTCAACTATAAATGATATTGGATTTGAAAGTAAACTATACAAAGCATTTATTTATGATTGTATGTGGTATTAAACTAAATTAAATTTAGCTTGACCACGATGATTTTGAAGATTAAATTAAACTAAATTAAAGGACTTGATGCCTTGAACACGCTTTCTATAAACAAAAAATAAGAGCGAGTCCGATTGCTTCCAAATAGGAGCAAATGAAATGGTCTTTTGAGTTGTGGTATTCCATCCTCAAAATCTGACTATTGTTTGAAGACCAAGATGATGTTGAAGATTAAATTAAATTAATTGTGTTTTGTTTGTGACTTAAATTTTTTGATGAGGCGAGTATACTATTAGAGCAAGTTTTGAGTTGTCAGTCATTTATAAAAGTTCTACACTCGTCATGCTTTGATAAGAAGATAAATTTAATTTGTACGTGAGGAGACTATTCTTTACGATGCAAACAAATAAGTGTGTTCTTCCTCAATAATTTTAACTTTTGGATATGTATGTTTTCAATAAATATAAATGTCACCTACGCGCAAGGAAGTTTGTTGCTACACGCCATTCTAAGTGACATACAAGTTTCATTAATTGATTAAACACATTAAAAGTAAGTAAATGAATCAAATTTAATATTTTTTTATCACTTGTAGTCACCTAAATGGGTGTTACATTATTCTAATTCAAATAAGCAAACATAGTTCAAACTTTTAAATGCGGTATGTATTACAAATCAGATTATTGCAGAAAAGGAGTTGGGAAAATGTCAGTATGAAGTCTTATCGATTGGCTGCCTAATCTTTCCGGCAATGTTTGAACACAAAGGCTCTATTTGTATCATCTTAACCATTTTCTTTAAACTCATTGTGCCTTTTGTGTACCACTAATTTGATCGTATTTAAGGCGCATTCCATTGACTATTAAGCAGCGAAAGTTTGTTTTAAATTCCAAGCAAATGTTATATTCTTGAATAATGCTCCTCTGCACAGTGTCTTCATATATATATGTATACCCCTTTTATCTACACAACGTTGTATTCCAACTTGTAAAAGCTTCCTCAAAACCATTTGGCCAAACTTCCACCTACAGACAAGACAACCATGTATAGAGTTGCAAGAGCATCCGAGTACCTAGTAATTACCGGAGGAGGCATCACCGATATTAAGATTGCGAAGAAAGGATGGATTCTTCCCGGCCAGTCATGTGCAGTCTTTGATGTCTCGCCAGTTAATTACACATTTGAAGTGCAAGCGATGAGTGCCGAGAAGCTACCATTCATTCTACCGGCAGTCTTCACTATAGGGCCACGTATCGATGATGAAGCCAGCCTCCTAAAATATGCAAAGCTTATCTCGCCTCATGACAAGCTCTCAAACCATGTTAAAGAACTTGTTCAAGGTATTATCGAGGGGGAGACTCGTGTCCTGGCAGCCTCAATGACTATGGAAGAGGTTTTTCGAGGGGCTAAAGAGTTTAAAAAAGAAGTGTTTGAGAAAGTACAACTTGAACTTAACCAGTTTGGGCTGTTAATCTATAACGCCAATGTTAAACAGCTTGTGGATGTGCCTGGTCATGAGTACTTCTCTTACTTGGGTCAAAAAACTCAGATGGAAGCAGCAAACCAGGCAAAAGTTGATGTTTCTGAAGCCAAAATGAAAGGAGAGATTGGTTCAAAGCTTCGAGAAGGGAAAACGCTTCAGAATGCTGCAAAAATTGATGCAGAAACCAAGATTATATCAACCCAAAGGCAGGGAGAAGGCAAAAAACAAGAAATCCAGGTGAGGACTGATGTGAAGGTGTTTGAGAATCAAAAGGAGGCTGAGGTGGCAGAGGCGAATGCAGAGTTGGCAAAGAAGAAGGCAGGGTGGGCTAAGGAGTCACAAGTGGCTGAGGTCGAGGCTTCAAAAGCAGTTGCACTTAGGGACTCCGAGCTGCAGAGGGAGGTCGAGAAGATGAATGCAATGACGCGGATAGAAAAGCTCAAGGCTGAGTTTTTGAGCAAAGCCAATGTTGAATACGAAACCAAGGTATTAATACCTGTTGCACAATTCTTGTCTGAGAATCAATTCCTTTGCTTTCTAGCTGTTTATGTCCTCTTTTAACACCCATAAGCTCATAAACAATTACAACAGTAGACTTTAAATTTGATCATATATACGTGTAGGTAATCATTTTGAAGGACTTCGAGCAATCACAGACTTTACTCAATACAATTTTGGGTAAATAGAGATTTTATCAGACTATTTTCTCAAGATATATAACAGAAGATGAAAGTTCCACAAATATTTAGGCGACTTTATTTGAGTACAAATTAACTGAGTTAATAATTGGAAGCAAGGTAAAGCCTACTCATGAGATGATTATCATAAGGCCTATTATATAATGTGCCCTTGATTAACAAAGAAATTAAGAAGTTAAATGAATTATGAAAAAATTATTCTGTATTTATCTTCCTAACTGGTTTCTGACATTTATCACAATCTTAATCTGATTTTTGTCATGAAACCAAAGGTACAAGAAGCAAATTGGGAGCTCTACAAGAAACAGAAAGCTGCAGAAGCATATCTATATGAAAAGGAGAAAGAAACACAAGCGCAGAAAGCAGCAGCCGAGGCTACTTTTTATGGGCGCCAACAAATCGTAGATGGAGAATTGTATGCAAAGAAGAAGGAAGCAGAAGGACTAATAGCCACAGCAGAAGCTCAAGGAAATTATCTACGCACCCTTCTTGACGCGCTGGGAGGGAATTATGCAGCCCTAAGGGATTACTTGATGATCAGTGGTGGAATGTTTCAAGAAATAGCCAAGATTAATGCAGAGGCTGTGCGTGGACTACAGCCCAAAATCAGCATTTGGACAAATGGAGGCGGAGAGGCAGCCGATGGAGTAGGAGGTGGTAATAACGCCATGAAAGAAATTAGTGGTGTTTACAAAATGTTGCCACCATTGTTTAAGACTGTGAATGAGCAAACTGGGATGTTGCCACCAGCATGGATGGGCACCTTGACTGACTCTGCTAACTCTACCAGGGATTGATACGATGCCAAAAGGTCAAAAATTTATTTTCGAAGTCTTTCTATATATATATATATAATTTCTATTCAGCTATGTTTCATGTTATATGTAGTTGTAATTATTTAATTATCATGTTAAGAAAAGAATCACATATTCTGAATTACTGGTTTGAAATTCATACATGCGGAAGATATTGTTATGTATAATATTATCTACTAGATCTTCATCTCCTTACTCTTCAAAATAATGAGTAGTCAATAGGACAAGCCAAAACGATATGGAGATGAGAGGAGAGGAGAGGAGAGGGGACCTAGCCATTATATAGGAAATCATAAAGTCGGCTCATTACCGACTCTAACCCTAATTAGGGTTTACATAATTACGGTCCACATACTTAAAATTACCACATTTTAATAATATAGCCCGTAAGATGTACAGCGACTCAAGTGATCATTAACATATCTGGCCTAATCGTAGTATCATGGCAAACCATACACGTAAAATTTGCAATCAAATAGAAGCCCACATAATAGAATTATTCTAACAATATGTACTTTTCTTGTTTTTGTTTTTGTTTTTGTTTTTGCTTGTATTTTGGTAATTTCAGAACTATTCTTGATTATATATATGAGAGGCGTTGTTCAAATATTCCAGCGCTTCTGTGTTAGTAATGGCTGTTCTGAGACTTTGTTGTTCATTTTAGTTGAAAATATGTTGCTACTGACTTTCCTTGAGGGATTACTTGTTTTTGTATTTTCCCAATTACTAAATTATACTCTCTATTAGACTTTCTCAATTTTCTCGAGCAATTTTAATAGTTATGTCGTGTTGCTATCGACTATAGTAATTTCTTATTTGTGCAAGCTTTCGGTGTGTGGTTGTTTGAAACATGCCCGTGCAGTCCATTTACCGATTCTTTCTAGCTTGATTTTGAATAATGGACGCAATCCTTCAAAAATTGTACTGAACTGGAGTATATTGATAGAAGAACCATCCGGGGACTGCCAAACTTGATGCATAGTTGGTTAACTGATAATTAAACCTCCCAATTGACTCAGATGAACTGTTTTGAGTTTAAACCTATTAATTTATAATTTAAATATATGAAATTATCCCCATAATTACCAATCACCTGAGAATAAGGCAGACAACTTTGATGAAGGTTTTACAGCAAATTGTGACAGATTAGTAAATAAAGCAACAGTGATAGATGAGAATAGAGTCGGAGACTAAGGCCACAGATCAGCAAATATGGTACAGCCAATTTTGATCAAGGCTGGCTGATTACCAGAATGAAAAGGGTTTTTTCACTTTTTACTTCCAAGTGGTCCGATCGCATTGTGCTCTGCATTGTTACCGTAATAACAGACACTGAATTGTGCCAGTTCTTTCCGACAAGATGTCTCGTGCTTCTTTTTAAGCCCTTGTTTGGTATCGCTAAAAAATTGATTAAAATTTAAGTCAAAATCATTTAAGATTCACAATTTTCTAACCACACATTCCATTAACTTTTATCATAATATGCTAAAAATTTAATTTTAATCTATACGAAATAAAGGCTAAATCATCAACATATTAAACATGCACAAAATTGGTATTTTCGTGCCGGTTTTGAATTGTGTAGTTGTGATGTCATTACATTTCAGCAATACTTTCTGGAATCTGATCGTTGAAGATCCCAAAAGCCCACAAAGTTGTCTTTTTGTTGCTAATCTCAAAACCTGATAATTGTTTAGCCTCATTAAAATTATAATTTTTTTTTTTTTTTTTATCAATCACGTATTCTCTAATAAAATAATATTACACATAATCTCAAAAAAATTTCTTCTATTTAACCACACATTTTTCAAAAAACACTAAAATTTCAAATAATTTGGATCAAACTCAACCTTAAATATACCATCTAGTTCCTCTCACTTTTTTGTTGATCCACCATACTAAAAACATAAAGTACCACAAATTTTATCGACTTACACGTGAAACAATATAGTACTGGTTGTCCTGCTTCTAATTATTCCATAAGATATACCTATAAATTAGAAAGTTTGGAGCAAATAAAAAAGGGTCATACCCCATTGCCAAACCAATGGAATTTTATGACTGCACAAATAAAATTGTAATTCTTAATTAACCCAAAAATATTCATTTATGCAAGTTGAGACGATTCAGAAATTAATAATTAGATTGGTGATTATCAGAAGCCTAGATGGTAGGTGCTCATGAGATTTCGATTTAGCTCGTTTTGATGATTCGGAAATATATTTTATTGAAGGGTCCTACAAAAAATTAAAAATATTTTATTGAAAGTCGTGTCACGGTCCAGAAAAATGTTGAGTAATGCTATATCTATAATCTGTGACGAGTGATAGAGATAGTGAACTCCTTAATTCATTATCCAATGGAGTTGTAACACACTTTAATATATTGGGCAATAAATAGGGGTCCCACTATCACTTGTACCAATAATATTCATCACTTATATTCAATTAAGCATGTAATTGTAGCCGAAGATTTATAATAGAATTTTAAATAATGGGGAAAGTGCATAAATGACTTGCACTAAAACAAAAATCTGAAGAATGCTATATTTAAAAAAAAAAAAAGGATAAATACCGTGTCAAAATACACTGCTCCAATAAATGATAATCTGGTTCCCATACCAGTAAAATCAAGCTAAAATTAAGAAAAACAAAGTTAAGGTTATTTGCAACCTAGTCTACCCCTCCTCCCTCCCAATCCCACTCAATTGGGTGGTCTCACGCGTCGAGCAAAATTGTTGTTGCCATGTTTGATAGAGATTTAAATCTAAATTTTAATTTTCAAAATAAATAATTAATTTTAATCAAATATTTCATGAGATTCATAACTTTTCAACCACATACATTTGATAAACTTTTATCAAAATTCACTAAAAATTTGATTTTAATCACCGCTCTCAATAGGGTCATAATAGTCCGTTTATAAAATTGCAAAAAATAAAAAGGAAGTGATTTTCAATTTATGAAAGAAAGGTCAGTATCTAATCCAATTTCCTATTAAATAATTTTGTTTATATGTTAAGTAGGACTACAATACTAGGAAGTTTATTTTAGGATAATTAGCACATGACGTTCTCACATTTTATTGTTATTGTGGAAAACATTCATATTTTTCTTTTTTTGACATTTTCACCTTTATTTTTACCTTTCATTATGCAAAATGTCATTTTCATCCATTTTCTCAATTAAAAATTGTGAAATGATGAAAATACTATTTCCTTTAAATAAAACAAAAGAAAAAAAATAATTGCAATCATAGTCCCAATTTTTTTGAAAATCGCAAATGAGTCTCAAATAAATTATTAAAAAAGTAATTAGTAAATAATATCCATATCTTTCACCTTTATTGCAAAAAAATTCATACCTTTCTTTTTTTGGCATTTTCACCCTTAATTACGTATTTGATTGTGCAAACCATCATTTTCATCCAATTTCTCAATAAAAAACTATAAAATAATAAATATACCATCATATTTAAATAAAAAATATTTTTTAAAATTTCTAATTATTTAATAATTTATTTGGGACTCGTTTACACTTTTTTTAATTTTTTTAAAATTTTTAAAATTTTTAAATAAATTTAATTGAGACTCGTTTGCACTTTTTATAAAAAGTTGATTTTATGGTTGCAATTAATTCTTTAGCTTTTTTATTTAAAAGGATATATTCGTCATTTCATTATTTTTATTGAGAAATTAGATGAAAATGGATAGAAATGATGATTTGCACTATCAAATATATAATTAAAGGAGAAAATGTCAAAAAAATAAAAGGTAGAGACTTTTTGCAATAATAGTGAAATGTATGAATATTATGTGCTAATTACACTTTTAATAATTTATTTGGAACTTATTTGCGCTTTTCAAAAGAGTTCAGACTATATTTGCAATTTTTTTTTCTTTTTTCTTTTGTTTTATTTAAAGAAAATGGTATTTTTTTGTCATTTCACAATTTTTAATTGAGACAATAAATAAAAAAGAGACCTTTTGTGCAATGAATAGTGGAAATAAAGGTGAATGTCAAAAAATAAAAAAGTAAGGACGTTTTTCACAATAACAGAGTGAAGACGTCATGTGCTAATTACCCTTTATTTTAAATCAAACGGTATCTAGAGAGATTTTATTTAATCAAAACACTTCACTTCTAGTTTTATTAGTCATTCTTTCCTTATTTAATAATATAAGTAAAATCGTTTGGTATTTAAGCAAATTCCTTGTCCTTGCAGGAGTTGAAAAGATTTAGGACAGTCCAACTTGGACTATGCCATTACAAATTCTGTTTCCTATAAAAGGTTTTTTAACACACAAAAAAAGAATTGTAGAATAAAAAGTGCAACCACACAAATCACATTGACATCTAGTGTTTTCATATTCGATAGGCAACAATGTATAAAACTGCAAAATCATCAGAGTACCTAGCAATCACTGGAGTAGGCATTGATGATATTAAGATTGCAAAGAAAGGATGGATTCTTCCAGGCCAATCGTGCACGATCTTTGATGTCTCGCCAGTTAATTACACATTGGAAGTGCGAGCGATGAGTGCCGAGAAGTTACCTTTTGTCCTCCCGGCAGTCTTCACGATCGGACCTCATACTGACGACGATGCAAGCCTCCTAAAGTATGCCAAGCTTATCTCTCCTCATGACAAGCTCTCCAACCATGTTAAAGAACTTGTTGAAGGTGTCATCGAGGGGGAGACTCGTGTCTTGGCAGCCTCTATGACCATGGAACAGATTTTTAAAGGGACTAAAGAGTTTAAGAAAGAAGTGTTTGAGAAAGTACAACTTGAACTTAACCAGTTTGGGCTGTTAATCTACAATGCCAATGTTAAACAGCTCGTGGATGTTCGAGGTCATGAGTACTTCTCGTACTTGGGTCAAAAGACCCAGATGGAGGCTGCAAACCAAGCAAAAATTGATGTTGCAGAAGCCAAAATGAAGGGAGAAATAGGCTCAAAACTTTGAGAAGAGCAAACACTTCAAAACGCTGCAAAAATTGATGCAGAAACAAAGATAATATCAACCCAAAGGCAGGGAGAAGGCAAAAAACAAGAAATCCAGGTGAGGACTGATGTGAAGGTGTTTGAGAATCAAAAGGAGGCTGAGGTGGCAGAAGCGAATGCAGAGTTGGCAAAGAAGAAGGCAGGATGGGCTAAGGAGTCACAAGTGGCTGAGGTCGAGGCTTCAAAAGCAGTGGCACTTAGGGACACCGAGCTGCAGAGGGAGGTCGAGAGGATGAATGCATTGACACAGACAGAGAAGCTCAAGGCTGAGTTTTTGAGCAAAGCCAGTGTCGAATATGACACCAAGGTATCTGATACTTGTTACACAAATTGTTGTTCAGGAGACAGTTTCTTTTGCTTTCCATTTGGTTTTCAAACACATTCCCACCACAAAGAGATTACTTATCATTAATCAATCTAAAGCCTACTTATACAACGATTATTAAGACATAAATAAGCTCAATCAGATTATTCAACAAAGAATAGCTAGTTGAATTCTGAAATAGTGGTCCTATATCTTTCTTCCTAGATGGTTTTCTGAAATGTATCACATTCTAAATCTGATTGCTTTTGTCATAAAAACAACGGTCCAACAAGCAAACTGGGATCTCTACGAGAAACAGAAAGCTGCAGAAGCATATCTACACCAAAAAGAGAGAAGCACAAGCACAGAAAGTAGAAGCATATGCTACTTTTTACAGACGCCAACAAATCGTAGATGGAGAATTGTATGCAAAGAAGAAGGAAGCAGAAGGGCTAATAGCCAAAGCACAAGCTGAAGGAATTTATGTACGCACTCTTCTCGACTCGTTGGGAGGAAATTATGCAGCCCTGAGGGATTACCTGATGATCAGAGGTGGAATGTTTCAAGAAATGGCCAAGATTAATGGCGAGGGTGTGCGTGGACTACAACCCAAAATCAGCATTTGGACAAATGGAGGTGGAGAGGCAGCTGAAGGCGCTGGAGGTGTTAATAGTGCCATGAAAGAGATAGCAGGGGTTTACAAAATGTTGCCACCATTGTTCAAGACAGTGAATGAGCAAACTGGGATGTTGCCTCCAGCATGGATTGGCACATTGACCGACTCTGATCACTCTACCAAGTCTTGATATGATGCCAAAAGATCAACAATTTACTTTTGAAGTCTTCTAAAATATATATAATCTCTATCATGCTCCGTAGCATGTTTGCTATTAGATTTGCTTTACAGGTTATCGTTTTTTTTTTTTTAAATCTAAATAGGAATCTTGATTTTATACATTCAATGTAAACTCTTACTTTTCGTGATACTTTGTCATTATTTCTTGAGATATTGGTATTGTATCTTGATTGTTCTGGTCTATTTTCTGCAGAATTTTCTAATTTTGAATCAATTAAGGTTTATACAATGATTATATATGTTCCATTCTTAGTTAAGGAGGGTTAGAAATATTTACTCTTAAAAAATATATTCTACACTTGATGCGACCAAATATACATGTTTGTCTTCTTATTCTTCTATGGTAAGCATCAAGAGTTGTAATCTTGAAACCTCCTCCTGCCAACCTAGAAATAAAATATCATGTGGTAACAAGTTAATTTCTCAACCTCAACAACTGAGAGTCACATTGTTCTCGAAGACAAGAATAGTCATGGAGAAATATAGAGACATTGTAGTGAGTATATTAATCACATTCTTGGAAAGGTGCATTATGTAGTACTAGATTTGCTCAATGTGGTACTGTGCCATCGCGTGTGTATTTGTTACATGCACCTTGCACACGTGTTGATCAGTGGTAATAAAAATGTAGACTACCACATATTTGGTCATCTGGTACATAAAAACAGTATAACATTGGTCATGTGTGCTTGTAATTATTCCAGAAGATGTACTTATTAATTAGACAAAATTCACATGTATAAAAATTAAAGGTGATCTGAGAATGCCAAACCGTTTGACAAAATAAAACTTCATTAAAAGGCAAATCGTTTAGATATCCGTGCAACTCGTGAAAAAATCTATAATTTGACTGATAGGTGATAAATTGTGTCAATAAAACAACAGAAACGGCTCCTATAATGTACATGCCGTAGTCCCTCTTATACATCAGTATCAGGAGTGCACCATGGTTCCAATAAATCTAAAAATGCAAAGTGAGATGCATAACAACAATGCCTCAAGCTTTCTGAAACACCATGAAGGGGAGGGCTAAAAAGCAAAAGTAAGCTCAAATTTATCTAACTTGTAGCATCTTTTTCAGTATAAATTGCATATACTCCACCATTCTTCTTGTAAAGCATCCTTTAAAGATTGACATTCAGTATGACTTCTTTTCAAGAACCCCAATTTGGAATATTAGCAGTGGCTTCATTCACCATTTTTACCAGAGTAACCTGCTACATTATATTATAGGTTAGCTTTTAATCTTATCACATGAATAATCTGGGGTGGAAAGCCAGTATTATCTCGTGTCAATTGAAAACATAAAGTTGTATACATTAAGAATAGAAAAACATTAGAACGAACAACAAATGAGCTAGACCACGAAGACGATATGTAGCATAAGTCTAGCTTACACACAAAGATAGACACGTGGATAACATACAAGAAATAAGAATATAACAACCAGATGCACTGCACTATGCTGCTTATAAATGAGATCAAATTTTTCTGTCACTCTCAGATGAAAAATTATATGATTTGTTTGTGATGTGCATAAGATGCGACCAGTCATAAGTAAAACACAAAAACTATAATAGATACTGCCTTGTATCTTTCTAATTAGTGAACATCAAATTGATAAGGAGCCTAAAGACACCCGAGCTAGCAAATAATAAGAAAGACATTTTACAATAATGTAGACAATGTGAAACCATATTGCCGAACAAGTATGCACGTTCCTATCCATAATTGATGACCCAGTCTTATCTTTCTCAACAAGTATGCAAGTACTCTGCCACTTTCTTTTGGCAAATTAGAAGCCGATACATATTTACCAAGCATCTTACCAATTTGACCATCCTCACTCTTTAAAAGCACTAGGAGCAAGATCAACCTACTTTCCAGATTGCATAAGAATTATATGTGCAAATATTTCTTAACAAATCTGTAGATTGCATAGAACTTAGAAAGCTACATCTTTTGTAATGCCAAATTGAAAAGGTTAGACTACACAGACAAAAACTATAACTCCTGTGAAGTAAAATCTTATTTATAATAATTAAGCCACATATTTCCACTTCCTGTAAAAGTTACAGAGCAGAATGGAATATGCAGAGTGAAAAGAACATACCACACTTTCTGGGACACCAGGCAGTGGCATTGGAAGGTTTCTAGGAGGCCAGCTGTTATCATATGATCTTTTGTCAAATCTCCACTCTCCAATCTTTCCATATGTTAAGTTGCCCTGAATATAATTCAACCTCTTATAAACTAATTGGTTCGTTCAAACTTCCGTCTTCCTCTCTCACCAAGCCGTAAAGGAAGTGAAGACAATATATTTTTTCTCTTTGAATATTTAATGCTAAAAGAAATGGATTAAAGGTACCCCTTACCTGCATATCGTAGTCGCATCCATAAGTATAATGAATTATGTATGCCTTGCCGATTGCAGTATCCCAAGGAGGCTGTTTGGCATTTCACAAGAAAGATAATCATTGTGTCATAAAACCATAAGGGAGACGGTATAAGAAATTTGTAAGCCTGTATACTCTGAAAAAATAACTGAAGAGTCTGTAATTTTACATTTAATGGACTAAGGATGTAAAAAAAAGGAGAAGAAAAGGAAAAAAAAAAATCTGAAAAGGAAGGGAAAGTAGTATTTTCCCGATTGTATGTTATTTAACAAGTTCTTGGCAATTGAATAGAGATATTCTTACAGATGACATGAACATCAAGTGGTGACATAGGATGTCCTTCAGACAACAAGAAAAAAACAACAATTATAGCAACAATTACCACACCTGAATCATGAATTCCTTGTATAAGATGTTACCCACACCATGGAATGCTGATGCAACAGCATATGCATACCTGCACTGCTAGCTATGTCAACGAGCCGAGCCGAGCCGAAAAAAAAAGCTCGGGCTCGGCTCGAGCTTTTTTCGGCCGAGCTTTTTTCGGCCCGAGCCGAGCC
>CAIGRN010012108.1:0-38569 GCA_903798345.1 Fraxinus anomala
GCCTCATTTTTTTTTTTTTTTTGTAAATTTCATTGACTACAAGGGAAATTGGAAGAAATGAGTGAAAAAATGTGGAATCCAAAGTTCGGGGATCAAAGTGCAAATTTTAATAGTTGGTTCGAACTACAAAACAATTATTGAAGATTATACGGATTTAATTGGATGCAAATCGAAGATAATTGTCATAAGTTGCATAAAAAATGACCTAAATATGGCACTGAGAAGTTTGAGGACCAATTTGCAATTGGTCTCAAGTTTTGCAGAGCTCGCGCGCACGCCAAAAAGACCCATGCATGCGTGATCCCATATCTCAGCAATCTTGAGAGTAGATTGCATAATGGACATGCACGCCAACCTCTCTTTCGTGTGCGCAATGTACAAAAACTGGCGAACGGGGGTTGTTACCTTATTTGATTAAAACACTGATTGGAAACCATTTTGAATGCGATTTTGACCTAAAATTCGACTCTTATAAATAGAAAACAACCTCATAGACTTGAAGCCACTTCTCATACTCTAATATTCATCAATTATTACAATCAAAGAGAGGCAAAAAATATTATTCTTGTGAAAGAATTAAGAGGCAAATGCAAGAATTCTGTTCATTGATAATCCAACCATGGTTTCTGGGCAAAAAAAAGAAAGTGCAATTGGAGATTCGTCAAGAAACCATTGAAGAGATTCAACAATTAAAGATTTATCATCTTTTTCTTGATTTATCAATAATTCGGCCGATGTTTTACAATTTGAACATGATTTCTTGTAATATTGGAGTGCTAGACTAGATTTCCAATTACTATGACCTTATTATGAAGTTTTTAATATAATTTCAATAATTTGAGGCCCAATATGTATTTATTCTTGGATAATTGTTATAGAATTTAATAATTTTCAATTAATTAGCTACTAATTGAATTGTTAAGTGAATTTTATTGTTATCGAAAAAGACAATAGGGATATATAGCAAGTAATAACAACTACTGTGAGGACCTATAAGGGATATGGATATAACTCTATTCTTTACATGATTTCAATAAATGTTCTAGTATTTTAATGCATGATTTCATGTTCTCATCTTTCATAAATTATTAACTAACTTAAAAACATTGATAAACAATTTCCATACATTTTTTCATAATATTAAATTGCATTAATATTGATTAATAAGGTGATTCAAAATCTTAGTAATCATCTTACCTAACTTTACAAAAAGCTTTCATAATTTGATCTTTAGAATAAATAGTTTAATTAGTTAACCAGTATAAATTCTTCATATAAATTGACTATTGGATTAAAGTTGGCATTAATTGATTCTAAATTAAGTACATATTCTTCGTGGAAATGATACTCTACTTAGGTGGAAAATTACTTATTCACGATATCATGCACTTGTGGAATTTCATACGATCAATTGTGAGCATTGGGGTTGGATAGTTGCGGTGATGGTGATTTACATTTTTATATTTTAAATCGAAAATGATATAGGTAGAAGATGTATGACATTTAGAGTGATTTTCAAAGTGGTGACAAAAATCTTGTGGTTATTGGTTTTTGTGATTATTTTGTAGTGGTCGTTATTGTGGCAATTGGTGGTGGTCTGGTGGCTCGATGGCAGTGATGGTGACGATGGTATATTTGTTTTTTAATGGTGACAATTGATTGCCACATAATGTGCAACGGTAAGGATGGTGGTGGTCTAGCGGAGGAAACGTATAATGTAACATAGTGTTACAAAATATACATCAAAAAGTTGTATTAAAAAAAATAAAATTACAATATTTTGAGAATAAAATTAATTTTGAAAGTAAGTTTGGAATTAGTAAATTTTTTAATGTAGTTGTGAATTGTTCCCAATGAATAATCTTGTGGACTGAATTTGTGCTATGATTAGGCTTTTCTTTCTAAGTTTTGTTGGTTTTAACATTTTATTATTGAAATATAGATGTTTGAGCTCCAATTTTTTTTCTTCAAAAAATGTATTTTGTAATAGTATTATGATGGAAAATATGTGGTTAAAAAATAAGAAAAAAATATCGAATTTACGTGTAATATCATTTTATTTAAAATATGTGATTGAAATGATGCCAAGTCATTGTTCAAAAATATATTTCAATAGAAAAATTGAACTCAAACAAAGGCATAAAGTATGAACTTTAAAAGAACAAAATATTATTTATTAAATAAAAAGGCACGAACATAATCAAACATTTTAGAACACCGTTTTTAAAAGTTTAAGCTCAACAATATTTAACTCGGATCTAGAGCACCATTTTTAAGTCGGACCTGCATATGATTTACATCCGCCAAATCGGTAACTCATCCTGTTTCTGTGCTCGTTCTGAATCCATTAGAAAAAAGATAAAAATAAAAAAAAATCTCTGCATTTCTCGATACGTCAATTCGATCCAACACAGACCCACATCACTTGATCTAGCATCCCCTTCACCAAATCCTCCAAAACCCACTTCTCATCTGCAGGTCTCTCCCTCTATGAGCTATGGACAACAGTTTTATAACTTCAACAATGTCACTTAGAACAGGGGGGTCACTCTCATTTTCATTCGGTGATTACATATACTACTCGAAAGAAAGATTCAGCAGGTACCCATGTGCATATTCATCACATTTATTATCAGGAACATGTTGTACTTGTTTATCGAATTCGGTATATAAAGTGCCCATAAGCCCAAGTTGTAATTGTAATTTATATGGGTTATGGCAATCCACTTTAATTCAGAGGTTACCTCATAAAAAGGTGATCTTTGGTGGTTTTGACCGCTGTTATGATACCCCGGTACCTAATTGTCAGGTTAGTAGAAGCTGTTATTGTAATAAAGTGTGTTATATCAGGGATAGAAGCGTGGGTGGAAGAAGAGGGGGGTTGAGAAAATGTATGGTTTCTGAGGAAGCGAGCAAAAGATGTAGTTTTGGAGGCGACGAGGCCGAGGTATTGCTTAGTTTGTTGACTGAGGAATTAGGTGAAGAGTGTTCTGATGTAAGAGAGGAAAATAGAAGACTAATCAAGAAGGCAGTAGTGGAGAAAAAAGGAAATGGTGAGACTATTAATAGGTGTAAGAGCAAGATGAAAAGAGTTGATACGGGTGTTCCCAAGAGTGAGTCAAAGTATGAATCAGTTGTTTTTAGGTCCAAGGAGGAGGATAAGAGGAGGAAAGAAGAAATGATTAGGATAGAAAGAGATAGAGAAGATCTACGAAGAAAAGAAAATTTGAAGGTGCGGAAAAAGGAAGAAGAAAGGGAAGCTTTGAGAAAAGAGAGTGGAAATGCTAGGGCAAATGAAGAAGAGAGGGAAACTTTGTTGAGAAAAGAGAACTGGAAGGTGAGGGCAAGGGAGGAAGAGAGAGATGATTGGGTCAAAAGAGAGGAACACCGGGAGAGGATGAGGAGAGATGGTTCTAGTTGCTCTTCGTACTATTCCTTGTCTTCGACTGGTGAGTACAACAGCGACACTGAAATTGAGGTTACAGGAGAGGGTTTGGAATTAGAATTATCAAACATGTATGAGAAGGATTCAAAAAGGAGCCATAAAGTCATCAGTGAAGTTGTGAAAGAGGACTATGGGGTTGGCATGAGAAAGAAACCTGCTGAAATAGGTACGTATGCTGGATCTAGTAGTGCTGAGTCTGACTTCAGAAAGAAATCAGAGAAGAAGCTTACTGATGTATTGATTGAAGAGACAGAGTCTAAAAGGGGAGCCTTGCAAAAGGATTCTAGCCTTTTGGAGGTTCATGAACGTGGTTATGGGAAGACTTCTGGTTCCTTCAAGAGTTATGATGAGGGAAGAAGACAACAGCAGAGGCAAACAGGTAATGAAGTTATAGGGCAGTCCGAAACAAGAATAAAGTATAAACAATTTATGGAAATGCCAGATAGCCCTGATGACGAAGTTGTAACTTCTTATGGCTCTCAAAAGCTATACAGTGGCAGGGAGGAGAAGTCTGCTAAAGTTTCTAGTTTAAGTTCAGAAGCAAAAAGAGAACATCAAACAATGGTTGGACTTGACACCAGAGAAGATGAATTTTCGGGGAATACTCGCAAGGTTTCTGAAGCATCGAAAGTTCAAGAGATCGATGCCAGAAAGACCTCCATATCTCAGAGGCTGTCTGAAACTAGAATGAAGAAAGAGGAAGGATGTTCAAAAAATATCATTACTTCAAATTATGATGCAGAAAAGAAACAACAGTCTGACCAGGTTATCAGGCTAAAGGACGAAAGAAGAAAATCCCAACAATTGACAAAAAAGGGAAGCAGTTTGCAATCAGATAGCAGGATTATAAAACAAGAAGAGAATGTGAACTTAACGTATGACTCATATACAGAGTCCAAAGGGCAACACTTTCAAACACACGCAGAAAGCTTCGGAAAAACAAATGTCAGAATTGGAACACAACAAATGACTAACGAAACAGTCACCCATTCTGGTGGTTTAATTGGTGCAAAAGATGGAATCAAGACAAGATCAGAGACACTAGTGACACCTCCATCTTCTCAGTTAGAAGCTAGAGATAAATCGCACGTTGAATCAATGAGTGGGCTCGCGATTGAGGAGGTGACTGATGGAAGTTTAGAAAGTGGCTCTACTGCATTACATAAACATGTCTTAGGGAGGCCTCCAGCATTGCATCATGAAAAATATGAAGGGGCCAAGAACAATGAAGCTAACGAACAGCCTTCTATGTTCATCACCAATGAAGATGCAATTGGTTCAGCTGAGCAATTACAGAAATCTTCTGCACACTGTGTTAGTGAGTTTGTTGAGAAGGTAAGGCATGAAATTTCAACTTCTGAAAACCAGGAGGAGAAGAAAACTTATGAATCTAAGTTTGTGCACGAGGAGGAGCAAAGTAACCGAAATGGTTCGAGTCAATATGTTTCTCTAGAGTCTGAATCTGAGGAGCATCACTCAAGGCATCCCTCTAGGGGTTCTAAAACAAAGGGGCCGTCAGATGAAACATGGGAGGTTGATGAACCATGTGTTCAGGAGCATTCTAAGACAGAAGTACAGGACAATGCAAGCAAAGCCGAGAATGCAATTGTCAAGAGATCTGGCCAGTCCTTGTGGAATATCATTGGTGATATTTTTCGTTTGAAGTGGTCTACACGCACTGAAAGCCATAGCACAGGTGGAAAGGCAGGTGGGGTTTCACCCAATCAGTCTACAAGTAGTGATGCATGGTTTTCTGGTCGCGAAGCTGAAGAAGACGAAGGAGTGAGTGGAAGAAGAGAAAAAAAGGTGACACGAGAACCTGCATCCATCCACCAAAAACAAGAAAAGACTAGAACTCCAAGTAAAGAAGACAGTTCCAGGACCTCAACTGTAGAGGCCTATGCAAAGCATGTAGGAGTGGATGCTCTATCCTCTTCAACTGTTCTAGAAAGTGGTTCAGCATCTATGACCATTTCTTTGCCTTCCAGTGAAGAAACTTCCAAAAGTAACTTTGAAGGTTCTTCTTCCGGTGCTCCAGTATCAGAGTCCGTAATACCATTGCCTGCAATGCGTCTCCAAAGATCTCCCATTGTGAAAGAAATTTCTGAGGCTGCAGAAGCTGGTTCATCTGGTAGTGACACAAGTGGACAACCAGTTTCCTCTGATTTGATGGAAAAATCAAGGCCAGAGGTTAATGCTAAATTGAAACAAAGGAAACTTCAGAGGAAAGACCAAATCCCGAAAGATAGATTTGATGAATGGGAAGAAGCGTATAGGGTCGAAGCAGAGCAGAGAAAGATCGATGAAATGTTTATGAGGGAAGCACTTTTGGAAGCCAAAAAAGCTGCTGACAACTGGGAGGTGCCTGTGGGGTCTGTGCTGGTGCAGGGTGGAAAGATTATTGCTCGTGGATGCAACTTGTAAGTTGTGCTTGCTGTGCTCTTTTGCTGATTTTTATGTTCAATGCAATTGATTAAACTTCTCTGTGATTAAATCTTTCAGGGTAGAAGAGTTACGTGACTCCACTGCCCATGCAGAAATGATCTGCATACGAGAGGCTTCAAACATGCTCCGGACATGGAGGCTTTCAGTAATTTCTTCGTCTTTATCAATTTAACTTAATCTTTCTACTCAGAACCTAGTACAGTGTCCTCAATTTCTTTGTGAATAAAGTCAAAATATCATTTGCTCAATACTTTAGTAGCTTATCTGGAATGAGTTTATAATAGTAGAGTAGCAACAAGCACCAGACTTTTTGTTCCTTTAGTTTCTCGAAAGATTGGAAAAGTTATAGGAAGATGATGTGACCTAAGTTGTATCTGGTTATTAACATGGATCATGTATTTAATGCAATTCAGTTTTGAGTGCTAAATCTCTAGAAACTTTGTGACTTTCTTGCTCTTGACACTTCTCCTACTTTGTATGCTATGTAGATTATGTGAATAAAGTAGCAAGTTCGTGTGAGTACCTGAATTTCCTTTTTGCAGGAAACTACACTTTATGTTACTCTTGAACCATGTCCAATGTGCGCCGGAGCAATACTTCAAGCTAGAATTGACACTGTTGTGTGGGGAGCCCCCAATAAGCTACTGGGAGCTGATGGCAGTTGGATTAGGTAAGCAGTTCAATTATGATATTTTCATTTTCAGCTGTTATAGCTTCTTTTCTCACGTTTAGTTTAATATTCTAATTAATTATTATGAAGATGATGCAAATTGGAAAGTATATTCGAGGTGTAATCGAAATTAACATTAATTATAGTAGAATTTTCCATTATTGCATTTTACTCATTTTGGTAAGTTGATTTTGTAAAGGGAAGATCATAATTTTCCTTAGTAGTCGCGATTTCCTTATTAGTCGTGTTTTTAACCTATATAAAGAGGTCCTTTAATTGTAATAGGACACACTTGAATATTGAATAAAACTACAATCTTCTCCTCATTTCTCTCCTCCTACTTTCTTCTCTTTCTTATTGTTCTTCTTGTTGCAATCGGCATCAGAAGAACACTGACTTTTGGTCGTCTCTTATCCATGAAGCCAGTTTATCTCTTGCAAAAGTTCTTGTCAATTGCATTGCTCCTGTACTTAGGCCATAACATAAATTCCTATGTTTCAATGCTTACTTGAAAATAAATGCAATAATACCTCATGTCATGTAGTAGGTGGCTTAGGGCACTCTTTACGACCTGATTGAAGTCATAATTCATAAATTGCCCTTTTCCCCTGCCAAATTTCTCTATTTCCAAAAGCTTCTTATTTTGCACGCCAAAAAGAAAGAAACAAGAAAATATGAATTCATTTGATTTATTTGCAAATCTTTCGCATGATTTTTTACTTTTCCTTTAATGCCTTTATTGTGTAGCACTAGACAACTTGATTATGTAATAATATTATGCAACTAAAGGTTCATTACCCACTAAAGAAAAATTGCTCTTTTAAACTATTCTTTCAATATTCAGTTTGGACTATTACTCGTACTAAAAGCTAAACATGTTTTCCCTGCACAGTCTTAACTTTCCCCTCCCCTAATTTATTTATCTCAAATATTGAATTTCTATGCAATCATTTTTCTTCTTCCGTTTTCTTGCCTGATTTTTTATTTTGTTAGTAAATCGAATTGAGAAACATTTGTTAATAAGTATACGTTCTCCACTCAATTTTTTATTTTATCTATAGCTCTTTTGATTAAAATTATATGTTTGTATTTGCAGTATATTAGCTTAAATTATGAGAGTTTACAGATTCATCATCCCCATCAGTCTTCTCCTATTTTTTCCATGTATGTAGAATTATGTGTAAGATTGTTTCTTTTCCTCAAACTAAGTAAATTTATTATGTATCTTATCATATCTCAACTCAAACTTTTGGCTTTTGCATTCTTAATGATGTGTATTATTAAAGGGTTAATTACGCCAATGATCATTGAAGTTTTGAGTAATTACACCCAATGATCACTAAAATTATTTTCTTAACGATAATAATCACTCAAGTTTTTAACTGTTATATGGTCAATTGTTCAGAAAAATTAACATTATATCCTACGTGATACCATTAAGTACCAACATGTCACCAAACAATGTTATTTATTACACCTAAGTCAAAAAATTGGGGAGTTAATAATTGAAAATGAAACATGTTAGGATGAGAAAATGTAATGCAGTTTTAATTTTGTTCATGCTTTTTGGCTTAAGTCGTATTGGAAACTCACGTATTCCTTTTAACAATGATTTTTGCTGACTTGGCATAATAAATAACGCTATTTGGTGACACGTTGGCACTTATTGGTTCCATATAGATTTTAATTTTATTTTTTTACCGAGTGACCGTTAGTTTAACATTTAGAAACTTGAGTGACTATTATCATATGAAAAGGACTTCAATGACCATTGGCGTAATTATTCAAAACTTCAGTGACCATTGGCATATTTAACCCCTATTATTCAAGAAAGTAAAGTGGCATTTAGCCCCCGTTTGAGACACATTATTTTTTTCACTCTTATTTTTTTACTCAATTTCAACCATACATTCTTCAATAAAATAATAATTTCCATCACGTCAATATTTTTTCCTTCTTTTTCAACCACATATTCCCAATCACATAAAAAAAAAATGCATTCTTGGGTTGAAAATGTGAAGCAAACATGGGCTTACATTGAGAAAAGAGGGTTATATCAGTAGTAAAAGATGAAACGTAGTTTATCTAGCAACCATTTTAGAATAATTATTCATCATGGATTTGAAATATTGATTGTCAGTTCTCGAATTACCCTATTTTTGAGCTCACTACAATTTCTGACTGGCCAATTCTCGTCTGTATTCATCTGGCATCCAATTTTCTGTTTGCAACACGAATTCTTCACACTCTTGTGTCCACCAAGAAGTAAGTTGGTTTCTTTCTGCTCATTTCTGTAAATCATGGTGGATAAATCTAGTTTTTCGAAAATTGTCTAAATTGTGATATTGCTTACCTTCAAATTTGTTGCCAATTCCACTTCTACAATATATTTCTCCATATTATTTTCCAATTATGGGTAATTTGTATTCTCATTGTCATCTTCTCATAACATAACTAGTTCATTTGGGAAGGATCCAGTTTACAAGTTTATTGTCATTGTTAGTGCTTAAGGCCTTCCAAGACATGTATTCTCCATTTAGTCAAGGATACCATGCAGGATCTTCTGTCTTTTATCATTTTCTTTGCAATTTGATGTATAATTTATATATATTTGCCGTCCTCTCAAAATTTTAATGGAAATTGTTTACACACTTTACATAAACTGGCTATGTTTTGCCTTAATTTACAAAAAATATCGAATCTTATACTGTTATATATGATTTACAGAAACTGGTTTCATCTGATTCTTGATTAACAATCTGTAGGCTTTTCCCTAGTGGAGATGATGGAAATGGATTGGAACAAACAGACAAACCAGCTGCTCCAGTTCACCCGTTCCACCCCAAAATAACAATTCGACGAGGAGTATTGGCATCAGAGTGTGCAGACGCTATGCAACGGTTCTTTCAGTTGAGGAGAAGGGAGAAGGAGAAGAAATCTGAGCCTCCCACACCACCTCCGTGCCTTCCCATTTCACACCGTCCCACTAAGTTCTTCACCAAGATGCACGATGCCTTCAACATAATGTTCTGTTTGTAAGTTACCGGAAGATGAACATTTTTCTTTTTGTTGGTTGAAAAATTACTTCTCATGTAACAGTTTAAATAATGCATCCTTGCAATTGTGAGTCTTTACGAGACAATTTTTTCCCAGTCTCCAAATGTTTTAGAATTTAGGCTTCTGCCACAATGTTTACCTTAAGATATGAATGATACTTGGCCTGGTAACCAGTTCTCATACTTTCAGTTGGCAACATGCAATAGTGATTTTGATCGTTTTCACACCTCTTTAACTTTAGTTTAGCATCTATTCGTGCATGAGAACTGTTGTTTTATATATATGGATGGTTTTCATATTGGAAAACATGATATTAACATCAAATCTATATATTTACATCTAAATCATTAAGTGTCTTCAAGTTCATATTGTTTAATTTGAACTTGGATTAAGGCTTGTTTACTCCTAAAACTATATGTTATTAAAGCCTTTAAACACTCATTCCGATGGTGGAAAATATCGTTTGAGGGCATCGATATTTTATTGTATTCAAACCTTCCTTTTGGTAGATTCAAGGTTGCTGGTTTTCTTGTTCTTCATCAATTTTCACAACACTCTACTGAACATACACCATGGATGGGATCACGAAATCCCCATCTAACATTTCTTCATCATCTACCACTTCCACAACTGGTTGAACAATTGGAACTCGACTGGCTATTATCTCTTCTTATCATTCTCTCTCTCTCTTATTTCTCTTTGTGCTTTCTTCATTATTTGAAGGTTCTTTCGATTTTGTCTCAAGATTTTTCAAATTTTACATATATCATTATGCAAACACCTAAAAAAATCAGAAAAAACACAAGAAAGAGTGAATATGATGATATTAGTGTAACCGAAAGCAAAAATGAACTTTCGAATCTATTTACAAATTAATAATTTCAAATTAAAACTCCAATTCCCCAATAACGGCTCAAAAAACTTGTTCGGTGAATTTTGACAAATATACGAGATCGTTAACAAGTAATAATTTAAGTGAGTCGAGAGTATTATGTCCATTGATTCATAAACTTAAGTTTTAACCATATCAACTCACAATCAAATACGAATTCTAAATGTATGTTTTGATGTTAACTAGTAATAATTATTCTATTCTCTATCTAAATGCAGTTGAAGAAAGCTTTGAAAAATATTATGTAAGAAAAATGTGTTCGGATCCATCATTTAATCTCTCATTCCAATTCTCGACTTATATCTATTAGTCTAATTTGTGTGTAGATTGATAAACGACAATCCTATATGATTCACCAATCTCTTTCGAACAAAGTTAAACCTATCTTTAAACACAACTTAAAATATCCTTATTCGGAATTCAAGTATTTAGATAATTCACAAGATTTCCTATTAAGATTACACAAGTCATAAACATTTTTTCGAATGTCTATTGAACCTTATGTTGATTATCACAATATGCTATACCTATTCCTAACATTCCAAAAATAAAATAAGTCACTTATTATCTAAATGGTGATCATGCATTCAAATATTTCGTATAATTGCAATAAGAAATAGTATTTTAATTAAAAACAATAAATTAACGGTTTACATCATCATCCCAATACTTTAGGAGTTTAGCATAACATAGCATAACATGCTAAAAATGCAATTACAATGAAAGTTTTGATTATTCATCACTCAAAAAGTATTATTGCAAAGAGATGAAAGATAATCAATTTACCTCGCTTGAATTCTTTCAATTGAGTCTTGAAGCAATTAGGAAATTTTCCCTTGCTTTGGATTCAATTCTGAGCTTTAAATCCTTAATCTTATATGTTTAATGCGTTCAAATGCTTCGTAACCTTGTTCTCCACAATATTTAATCAAGAATGTCAAATTTAGCATCCCAACTTAGCTTAAAACTGTGGCTAAATTGCTTTCCAATATATGGGTAAAATTGGAAAGTGTACAAAAAATTGAGAATTGGCAATATGAAAAATAAGAACAAGAACACAAGATTTATGTGGAAATTCACAACAGGAAAAAATCACAGAGAGAAAAACTCACTCTGTCAAAGATAAGATGATTACAAGATTTATGTTACTCCAAATATATATAATACAATAAAGCCCTAACATCTATTGGAGTTCTAATATAACATGCCTAACATATAATGGAGTTTTTGAGGTAGAATAGAAATGTAAAACTGCCAATAATGCAACTATTTGCACGGATAACACAACCACTCAAGCGGCTGGCTCGCAGACAATGAATTGTGGCATGAGCGCTTCAGCGTTGGATGCACAGCTAGCGAGCAGACAATGTAGCGACCTAGACCTCGTACTCAACCATTCTCTTATGTACTGTCCATTTTGGGATGGACTAGGATTCAATTTAAGTCTCTTAGGGGAGGTCAAGTGTTCGAATCTTAGTGAACGCGACAAAAGCCGTAAGGTTAAGGTGGAAGATTTACTCCCAAATGGGAGTAAGAGAACGGCTGGACACGAGGCTTGGATCGTTACAAAAAGATGTGGGTTTTTTGTAGCAACCTAACATCTATACCCAAACTGTTAACTTACGTACTATCCACTCTGGGAAAGCCTAACCCTATCTTACCCCTCAAGAATTTCTATCGCGTCCCCAGGATTTGAACCCTTGACATTTTCATTAAGAATGACTTAAATTGAATCCTAGTACCAACGGGACAAATTGCTCAATTGGTACTAAGATTCCATTTAAGTCTTACTTTAGGAAAAAGTCATAGTTTCGAATTTTGGGGACGCGACAGAAATTCGTGATAGGTAAGATAGATTCAGACTCTCCTAGAGCGAACATCACATAAGTTATCAATTTGGCCACAAAGGCTGAGTCGTTACAGTCAATGTACTAAAAAAGATGCTCGAGCAGTCCATGCGCGGATATGGGGCAGTTTTGCAGCTAATTTTTCTCCTTGGTCCATCTTTGTTGTCTTTGACTCCTTCAAAACACATACTACCAACTCCTAATATAATTAGGGTCATAATCTAATAAATCTCTACCTTGATACGAATTTCAATGTAAGGAATAAAAGTTCATTCTTCAATAAAAGCTCTCCACCTATTCCATGAAAGCCCCTGAGGGCAAACTCAACAACAAATACTAACCAAGTCCAAGCAATGCTCAAACTTGGCTACAATGAGTGACTTGGTCATCATATCAGCAGGATTATCTTGGATGCCAAATTTGCTCACAACAATATTATCAAGAGCAATAACATCATGCACAAAATGATACCGCACATCAATGTGTTTCGTTCTCTCATGAAAGAGCGCTTTGACTATCATAAAAGACTACAATAATCTTCAAGTCTTCACCGAGTTCACCAATTGTCCCTGCAACCAAATAGCTTCCTTATAAGCCTCTGTAATAGCTATGTACCCAGCCTCAATAATAGACAATAAAACTGTACTATGTAAAGTAACTTTCCAACTGATAGCACAACAACTAATAGTATAAACTTACTTTGTAAGAGATCTTCTCTTATCAAAATCTTCAGCAAAATCAGAATCAATATACCCAGTAACTCTATCTGTATTTCTACCAAAATGCAAACAAACATTAGTAGAACCACGTAGGTATATGAAAATCCACTGAACTGCTTTCCAATGTTATTTATCAAGATTTGCCACTAACTGCACTAACTATATATGATAAATCTGGACATGAACAAACCATAGCATACATGAGAGATCCTACTGCACTAGAATATGGAGCATGTGACATTATCAACCTCATCATTTGATTGTGGACAAAAAGTAGATGAAATTCTGAAGTGGGTAGCTAAATGAGTACTAATGGCTTTGGCATTCTACATATTGAACCTGTAAAGAACTTCTCAATGTACCCTTTCCAACTTAGGTATAATTTGTCTGCCATTCTATCTCTCAGGATCTCCATTCCAAGTATCTTCTTCGCTGCTCATATGTCTTTCATATCAAAATTTTCACTGAACTGAGCTTTCACCTTTCTTATCTTTCTCTTATCCTTAGCTACTATCAACATATAATCAACATATAAGAGTAGGTATACAAACGACCCACCACCACACTTCTTAAAGTAAACACAACTATCCTAACAGCTTCTTTTGAAGTCGTAGGTAGTCATAAATGAGTTAAACGTCTTCTACCACTATCTCGACGACTATCTTAGGTCATAAAAGAGACTTTTTCAACAAGCACGCATAATCCTCATTTCCTATAACCACAAAATCCTCTAGCTGCTGCATTTAGATGTCCTCCTCAAGTTCTCCATGTAAAAATATTGTCTTCACATCCAATTGCTCAAGCTCAAGATCGTGCTTATATTGTCTTCACATCCAATTGCTTAAGCTCAAGATCATGCTTGGCCATAAAAACAAGCAAAGTTCGAATCAAACTATGCTTTACAACTGAAAAAAAAAAAAAAAAACATATATGTGAAGTCTACACCCGAAATCTGGCTGTGTCCCATGCAACTAGCTTGCTTTATAGGTGGCTTCCTCAACTCCTATTGTACTTTTTTTCCCTTTTGAACACCCACTTGCAACAAGTGGCTTTCTTATCCTTAGGTAATTTCACTAAATCCCATGTGCAGAGATAGAGCCAGAAAATAATGTTATGATAGACTTAAACTTAATTTTTTTTAATAAACGCACTCCAATAGAGATCGAGTTTCGGAAGCTATTCTTATGACATTTATGATAAAAAGTATATGACATTCAATGAAATAAATAAAAAGAAGTCTAGATGTCTCACCGTAAGATGTCCCACTAGATCTTTGTATTTTTTCTTACCAAAATGAAAATCGACGCTTACCTTAAAAAATATAAACTGACAAAATCATGATCGAAATAAACAAAAGTACATATCCACCAATGAAAAAATAAAAAAATTACTTAATGAGTACTCTTCTAATAATTTTGATGACCAATCTTTCCAAACAATTGAAAGTTTGATCTAAATATACAATCAAAAATACATCATTATAGTCTTTATGTTATTGTCTCAAAATACAATTTGATGTGTTCATCGATATTATATATCTCCGCATTTCAAAGTGAGAAAATCGACTAAGAATTTAGTCAAATGTAGGGCTGGACAAAACTCCTGAACCGAATGATTTTTCTTAAGTTAAATACCCAAAAGGGTATCTGAATTGAGAACCGACATGTTTGGTTCAATTCTCAATTCTAGAATAAAAATCGAATCTCTCTAATGTTTTTATGTTGAAAAATCCAAATTATTTTATTTTTTTTCTAATTAAATTTACTAACTAATTAATTTAGTACAAACCCAACATATAATTTTCCTATTTTCTAATTTCAAGCCCAAATCCAACTTAATTAAATTGATCTAAATTTCTTATTCTACCGTAGTATCGTTTTGGAGAAATCGAATAGAAAGCTCGGTTGCGCCTCTCTTCATTATTGTGAGCTCTCTATCTTCTTCTTGTTGTGATTTTAGCAGCCAAATATATGAAGAACTCAAAAAAGAAATGAGCAAAAGATATCATAGAATTGGACAAAATTATTTTATAAGAGTTAAAATTGAACATGTCATTAATCAAATTAATGTAGTATTTTTGTAAATATTAAAAAATTAAATTATTGTACGGAACTCAGGAACCAAATGGAATCGAAACAATTCTATAATTAAATTTGGACTCGATAGTTCCACTTATTAAATATCCAAAAATTCGGGTTCGATTCGATTTTCTTTAGAAGCGAACCGAACCGATCATAACTAGTACTAGTTTAATATTTAGGCCAAAATTAACATTATCTTCTTAAGTTTTTATATAGGCTGAGGGCAGTGATGGGCTATAGCCCAAGATTGCCCCCACTGCATTCGCCTCTACCCATATGTCATTCTTATGAAGCGATTTCATCTCCTTTTACATAACAATCATCCAACTACCAGAATCATCACAATTAACTGCCTCTGAGTAGGTAGAAGGTTCTTTATTGAAATCAATACATTCGGTCACATTCAAAGCATAAGCAACCATATCAACTTCACCATACTTCTGTGGAAGTGTAATATCTCTATTGGTCTATCTTTAGCAATATAATACTGTGGTAGTGTTGGTGGTGGTGGCGGCAAAGTGGCACTACCCTTTACTTTTGAGCTAGGTTGAGATGTAGACTCTAGTATAGACTTGAACCAATCTCAAGCTCCACTCGTGCATTTAATTTCTAATGATTTGTATCAATAGATTCTGTAGAAGGTAAGTCACGAAGCATTGCACTTTTATCAAATATAACATCTCTACTGATTATGAATTTACTTGTTTCTGGACACCATAGTTTATATCCCTTAACATCGGACTTATAGCCAAGAAATACACACTATATAGATCTAAGTTCCAATTTTCCATTATCAACATGAGTGTAAGTAGAACATCCAAATATCATCAAATCTGAGTAACTAGGAGGAGTATCAAACCATATCTCTCTGGAGTCTTTTTGTAAATGGCAATTCAAGGCAAACAATTAACAAGAAAACAAGTTGTAGAAATAGCTTCAGCAAAAAATGACTTAGGTAAACCAGCATTGGAAAGCATACAACATATTTTCTCCACAAAATCCTATTCATTCATTTTACCACTCCATTTTGCTGTAGAGTCGTACAAACTATTAAGTGCCTCAAAATTCCTTTTGATTTGCAGTAATTATTAAATTTATTTGAACAAAACTTCAAACCATTATCAGTGCGGAGACGTTTTACCTGCTTTCCCATCTGCTTCTCAATCTTGGTCTTCCACTCCTTAAATGTAATAAATACATCACTCTTCTACTTTAAGAAGAACACTCAAACTTTTCTGAAAAAATCATCGATAATAATCAGCTTATAATAATAAACACCTCCTTTGTGAGGCACCTTAGGTGATCTCAGATATTAGAATGTATGTGATCAAGTGTTCTCTTTGTGTTGTGAATGCCTTTGGTGAATCAAACTCTCTTCTGCTTTCCAAAAACACAAAACTTCAATTTACTAGTACTCTATCCATCATGAAATCCTTTTCAACTCAGTTTAGCCATTACATTCTCATTCATATGCCTAAGATGCATATGCCAAAATCTAGTAACATCATATGAAAAGAGAAAAGTAGTGACAACTACATAGCCTAAGATCGTAGAACCCCACAATACATATAACTGGACAGACTTTCCCTACCCCTTTATCACATCAAGGGCACATTTCCTAACCTTCAAGACTTCACCTTCACCAATGTACTTGTATCCTTTTGAATTAAGAGTACTCAAAGATATAAAAATTTTCTTCAAATTTGGAATGTGTCTTACATCACTAAGTATCTTGAAAACTCCATCAAACATCTTAATTCTGACCGTTCAAATACTAGCTATCTTACAAGGCGCATTACTACCCATTATCACAGTACTTTTGGAAACTATTTAATATGTTGAAAACCAATCTCGAGTAGACACATATGAAATGTTCAAACTGAATCAAGAATCCAGTCCTTGCAAGGTTTGGAGTCGTCGTCAGAAATAGCTAGAAGTTCTACATCACTATGGCCATCTTCTGCAATACTAGTATAATAGGGATGTAAAAACTGCCCAAATCGCGACTAGAATTTGCATCGAATAACACCACCACTCGAGCAACGGGCTCGCGGACAGCGAGCAGTCAATGTACTGAAAAAAACGCTCGAGCACTCCATGCGTGGGTAGCGTTGCGACTAATTTTTTTCCTTGGTCCATGTTTGACATCTTTGACTCCTTTCAAACATATTCTACCAACTCCTAATAGAATTAGAGTCATAATCTAACAAAAAGGAAAGGAAAGAAAATATTCTACTGGATTTGTACCATGGGATGGTACAGCCAATTTATGTTATGCAAATCCATGTTTGATATAGGAATTAGATCAACAGTTTATAATAATTCAATGTCTTTGTTAACCATTAATCAATTCATGTAACTCAATTTATATCCCTAAATGAGATGCGAGTATTCAATGCTTTTATTGGTCCGTGTTAAATATGTGTTATATTATTTATTTTAATGTAAAAAAAAAAGCACACCCCAATGGATTCCTGAATAAGTAATTTCCTATTGTTTGTTTTCAATTGGTTTATGCATGAAAAATGTTTAAAACCTATTTGGGTACTAAACTTATGGGTGTGCTTTATTTTGGTCACCCAACATAATTTTCTTACAAAAGTAGCACTAAACTTCCAATTTCTTATCATGGAATCACTTTGATCAACTCTATCTTTTTAAACATATGGAACTTGCACATACCGATTGCAAATCCTACATAAAATAATTTCAAACGTCAAGTCGGAATAAAACTTGCATGTGGCGAGTGATATTTGCATTTTAGGAATTTTATTTTCCAAATGATGTTATTGTTTTTGTTTGTTGAGATTTGCTAAAATACACAACAACAAAGCTTTTTATGACGTGCATTGCATGCCGTAAAAGTTCTTTATGGCATACATGTGCATGCCGTATAAAGTCATGCCGTAAATACTCACATTTTTTTACGGCATACAATGCGTGCCGTAAAAAACAAAATGGACGCCATTAACTTACTTTTTACAGCATGCTATTGCACGCCTTAAATACTCACCTTCTTTTATGGCATACAAAGCATGCCATGAAAGCATACATATGCATGTCGTAAAAAACAAACATGAAAGCAGTCAATTTACTTTTTAAAATTGTTTATTTATGTGATTATCATCGAACCTAAAATAATTAAAGAACAAAATTATATGCATTAAATAATATAATCATGTTTTTCATAGTTTCCATAAACAAATGTTGAGTACAGTTTATAAAATATGCCAAAATATAGAGTGTATCTAAATAATTCTAAGAATATTATTAGCCTACTCAAAAAGTTTGCCATTGCACTAAATGTTTCAACACATGGAAACTTCATTATTCAATGGCTTCCAAGTAGGTTTCCTCAACAGCCCAAAAATCCTTTTTCACCTGCCAGAGAAAGTTTGCATATTTGTTCAAAGCCTTTGCATCCTTCAACTCCACCTCCACCTCCACATCTCTCTTAAAATAGTTTTCCGCTCTGTTTCAATCAAAAGAATTCCTTAACATCAGTATATAACTGAATTGCCAATAAAGCTAACTACTCAAACTACTTTTATTGATATACATTCTACAAGCTCCTCAATTCAAAATATTAGAAATGTTAAGAGAAGTTTCAAACAAAAAAGAACACACAATTAGAGAGATAAATAAATTGAGAAAACACCAATCGAGATTGTATACCATCTAATAACTTAACAGAATAAAACTTGTGCAATGTTTTACCTTCAACAATGTCACACTTCAAAGAACAAAAGTAAGTGCTTCATGCATAGATGAACATAACATAACATGCTTAAATAGAAATGTTAAGTACATTTTGACCACCTAAATATTGCTTAACCAATTTGGTTTTTTGGACCCAGGCTAAGCCCACTTCTATGCACACATTCAGTCACTTAACAACTAAGTTCCAATTCCTAAAGTGAGTTGCAAGCGAGACTTGTATAAGTATAGAAGAAGGCCAGAGATCTCAAAAGTGGGAATAGCTACAAAAATAAAAAAATATCGTTCAGATGTAGCCGAGACAACTGTTTGTTATTTGATAACACAAAATTTCAATATTATATTCTTCCAGATTACATCTCATGAAAAATATCACGTTCGACAATGTTAAGGCATTATTCTCTTTCTTGATTTTTTTTTTTAAAAGATCAAACAATTTTAACTAATGTGCCAAAGGATTCCACCTCATGTCGCTATATCTCCTTCCAAACTATTGCGTCAATACTGCCAATGAAACAATGGTTCCATTTCGCTCAAGAATGGGCATGTTAATCTCAGCAAATGCCTACCTTACGCGAGCACAATCAAATCAATATATTTTGACATGCCCATATCCTTCCTACACATCCAACATAACAAGCAAAACCAAATTGGTGTTCAAAATCCCAAACATCGAAAAATAGAAAATTCCTCATAGACACGTGAAATCAAAATAAAATTAGATAGAAGAATCAAATAAAAACCAACAATTGCACCAATAATTTCAAAAAGAAAACAATGTTTCCATCCACCATTCCACCTCATCCACAACCAATCAACTTTATTATGATAGCAGGACCTTTACTAGCCAATAAAAATCATTTACCCATAAAAAGTAGAACATACTTTCAATTCCTCACACCAAAAACCTTACTTTGATCATAAAGCATAGAAACCTTTCAAACGTTGGAGATAAACATGGATTACTAACGAGGGTACATTTATGAAATTGTTAAATTACCTGGGTTTGGAAAGAGAATAAAGTGGCAACGGTGACGGCGATCAACAACTCAAATAGTGGTAGGTGACTTGAGAAAATTTTAAGAAATTTAAAAAGGAGAATCGAAAAAGGGTTTGGGCAGAAATGGCAGATGGCTGATTGAACAAATGATTGCTAATTGAACGGTTGCTAATTGAGCGGCTAGAAGGAGAAGGGAAGGGTTTGGCTGAAAAGATGAGAGACAAGCGTAGAAAAAAGAGAGAAAACGTGGAGAAGAAATAAATAAAGAAAAGAAAAAGAAAGGAAAGGAAAATATGGGAGAAGAAAGAAAGAAAAGAAAAATAAAAGAAATTTCAAGATAAAAAATGGGCATTTTTTACTGCATGCCAATATGTATGCCGTAAATATTCAGCTTTTACAGTGTGCCCAAAACGTCTATTGTTCATTCATGAGTTTCTTCTCATATATTAGTATTTCATGTGAGACATCTACTGTTCATTGATGATATTATTCTCTTTCCCATTTTACCTTTCAATATTATATTACTAATTCTCGAGGGCTTAATAGTCAAACTGCGGGCTGATTTTATAACAAATATCTCATTCACGCAACCATTTCTTCTCTCTTATTCATGCATTCATTTCTCGTCTCTGACATTTTCTCTCTCTTCCATTGCCTCTTCACTTCATTTCTCATGCAACCACATCTGTTTACTCTTCTTCCTTCACATAGCCATAGAGTTCTCTTTTCTCTTTTCTCTTCCCTCTTTTCTAATTTGTTTTTCTCTCACCATTGGTATAGTGATAATTATTGGTTTATTATTATTTGGTTATCTTACTTTAATCGAAGGTTTTAGCTATCGATTCAACTAGTGTCTTGAAATGGCAAGTGTTCTGCATATTAGACAATTCAATCTACAAACACTTACAAAAGTTGTAACATTTATAAACATTTTCCATTACAATACTGAATCAATTTTTTATTCTTTTTAACAAATAAAGATGTTGTACAGCTCCAAATGCATATGTTTCAATGACAAAGCGAAAATCAAAACCAAAATTATCTACTTACCTGCAGGAATTGATACAAGACCGTATCGCTTAAGCTGCTTGAAAGAAAGCGGTGTTTTTGAGGTAAACTTTGCAAAAGTTTTGCAAGTGAAAACCAATATTTCTGGAGGCAGCTGCAAATTCCAAAGATGAACATCAACATCCAATCATGATGACAAAATCAGTGAGAAGAGTGCCGACCTGACAGAAGATGACGGGCTTGAAAAGCTTCAAATATCAGAATTTGAGCCAAAGGAGAATACAGTGTGGGTTTTAGAGGGCATCCTCTATTATCTCACACACACTGATGACATGAAGGTGCTAAAAAGTATTGCATGAGAGGCGCCTTCTTCCTTTTCTCTCCGCGCACCGTGGAGACGAAAGTATTGCAGGACTAGCACCTTCTTCCTCGTCTCTCTGTGGTGTGCGAAGAGGACCCGTCCTCTCTTCAAACGTCTCCGCTGCGTGGAGACATGCTCCGCGCAATGCGAAGATCAGATCCACTGCGCCACGCGGATGCTTCTCTCCGCGTAGCATCATTTGTCTGTTATATTTTACACGCGCAGAGACCAGCAGATAAAGACTTCATTCATTCATCAGCATGGTTGAAAACTTCTTTAAATTATTCAATTTTCTCTACTAAAATGTGTTTTTTCATCCATGTAATCTAAGAAAATTATAGGGAATATGAGAATCTGAATAAACTCCAAGGCACATAAATCTCTATCTTTTAAGAGATGTTTGAGTATGTCTGTTGGAGAAAAACTATTAATTTCCAATAGACACAACTCTTCAACATATACACGAAAATCATAAGCGGCAAACCATTTGCATAACAACAATAAACAAATAAATAAATTATGAAAAAATATCTAACAATTTTTCAGTTCAACTATGTAACATTGTTAATTTGTTTTGATATTATTGAAAACTGAGAATTATATATATATATATATATATATATATATATATATATAGGTGCCACCAAAAGTCTCGTAATTACAACAATAGGTAATAAAGAGGCATCGTGAATTTAATCAACCTATAAAAATCCTAGGTCGGGATGAGTGAATCAGACAAAGTCAAACATAACATCTACATTAAAGTGACAATCAAAAAGTGATGATTAAAGCAATATTCGGTGGAAGCATTAACTTCTTTTGTATCAAATTCAAAAAAATAATGCTATTGCAACGTCTAGTTAGTCACATCTGATAACTTCAATTAAATAAATCATGAGATATTGTATTAAGTAAATCTATCATAATAATATATAGTTGTCATGTAGACTAGTGCTTGACAATAATGTTAAAAATCATTACTTGCCCCTATTTAACAAACATTAAAGTTTTTTTTTTTTGTTTGGAAAATGAGTTTTGAAATAGTGATTTTTTTTTTTGAAAAATGTGTAATTAAAAAGTAGGAGAAAGTTTCGAAATTTATGTGCATAATATTTTATTGTGAGAATGTATGATTAAAAATGAGTACGAGAAAGTAAGAATTTTATAAAAATAATTGTCAAACGAGGGTTGAATTCAAAATGAAAATGACAAAAGAAAAGTCCAATCAGTCAGTCTCCACCACTCATCGTGGTCATTGGCACTCTTTTGGTCCAGTCACCCTTTCCCCATCAAATTTTCCAGTCACCCTTTCCCCATCAAATTTGTTTTTCCATTTTGTAGACAAATTATATAGCAAATGGACGGGAACCAAAGGCCTTCTCCGTCCTCCGTTCTACAGCATTTTTAAGAAGGCCGTCCAGCAGGGTGGAACCGGATGGGAAGGGACATGACATAATATGATAAGAATGAAACTATTCTTTTTTAAGTCCAGTTTAATTAATTATTTATTTTTGAAAAAAATTATTTGAAATTAAAAAACATAAATACGGGAGAAGCCAGGAAATGGGACAGTTTGCCATTTTTTGAAATATATTGCAGCCTTGTAACTAAGGGAATTGAGTCTTACCTTGACGGCCATTATTTTAAAACTTTTTTTTTTATATACTTATTTTCAGTCGTATTCACATAATGAAATATTTTATACGTAAATCGAAAAAAATTTCTACTTTTTAATCACAAATTCTCCAAAAAAATCTCTATTCAAAGTCTCGTTTTTTCCAAATAATTATTGTCAAATGAGGCTGAGTTTTCCCTCCTTGTAATCTTTATTTTTCCTCTTTCGTTTCAAATATTTTCATTTATATTCCATTTTTCGTTCTTTTTTCTCTATATTTACTCTATTTAATGACGTGAAATCATACAGAACAACAACTTTTTCTCTTCAAAAATTAAATTGCAGTCTGCGAGGATTATGCTTAAAAGAATAAGAATCCAAATAATAAATTACTAAAACGACAAATATTATGAACCTTTCGATTTCTGTTTCTCAAAATGAATTCCTAGTAGCTGGATTTGGTGCATTTTTCGTTATTAATAAAATGTGTCATTTAATGTGATCGACTTATCCAAAAATAAAAAAAAATAAAAAAATAAAACCCAAGAAACAAAGTTCCGTCTTACGATGGTCGGCACAGACAAAATAAGAAATTCATGGCTCACAAATATGCAAAATAAAAGGCTGATGAAAGTGACTACCCGAGCTCCTATGAATGAAACCTTTTTCTCCGACCAACTTTTAAAAAGTGGAACCTTGCTCCGACCATTTTATTTTATTCTAATTTTTATAATTAAATTGGTAGAACTCACCTACGATTTCAAAATAATAATAATAAATAAATAATTCTTATTTATGAATTCAGTTCCTAGCAATGTCATGAATTGAGAGTGTACTATGTTCTCAAAGCAAAATTGGCTCAAAAAGTTTTTCAACTCATTTGTTCACAAATGACAAAAAGAGAGTTCCATGACATGTGAAGAAGAATGTCCTTTGAAATTACGGGGCATTCAAAAATATGTGATTTATTGCAAGTAGCAAACAACAATAATTAATTTTAATTAATTATTTGTACGTTTATTTATTTTAATGATGTATATACTTAGTCCCTGTTTGAGCTTTATTTTGGTAAATAAAAATATATTTTGAAATAGTGAATTTTAGAGAATGTGTATTTGAAAAAGAAGGAAAAATTTTCAATTTATATATAAAATTATTTTATGAAGGAACGTGTGGTTGAAAATAAATTTTTAAAAAATGAGGGCCAAACATTGGTTAATTGAAAGCACACAAATCTCTTAACAAGATTCTAATATCTGTCCACTCGTAAGCATGAGTTGAGAAATGATGTCTACATTTGGATGTTCTTTCAACACATTTTCGATACATGGGCACTCCAACTTTTAAGAAATGAGAATATGTTGGTTTTATAATTACAAGTGTCAAAAAAATGTTTTGGTATCTTTGCATTTTTTAATTAAGAAGAGAAGATGTATCGACGTGTCAAAAATATATTGTGAAATCCAATGAGTTCGAAACAACAAATCTAGGTTTCTAATAAACATATATAAATACACGTATACTGAAATTTCAAAATTAAATTAAACGCGTTAACCTAACTACAATTATTAACTAAACAAGATGGTAGGGGACACTTCAAGAATATAAATTAAAGAAATCTAGAAAGGAAAAAAATTTAGAAAATTCCCAAATAAACTAAACACGTGTCAAAATCCCAGTGGCTTGTAATCACACTAGGAAAACACACCACAAATTTATAAGAATAATGTCTAGAATTGTTTCTTGTCGTGAATGAGCCACATCGATCTATAATGAATAATATTTATTGATATTTTAACATCAGTCTAAGATATTAAATATTATTAAATGAAATGTACAATAAATCACATAATTTCACACTTTATTAAACATATTAAATAATGTCATGTAAACTGATATTTTAATACGATTGATGCTAAATAATATTATTTCTCGATAATTGTTGGAATCTCTATCAGTCAAACAAGTTAAATCACAAAAAAAAAATAAAAAATAAAAAGATGTCTTGTCAATGTTTTCGAAGTCGTGATTTTCATTAGTATTGGAGTCTTCACCATCTCCTCATCATTATCAGTGCTTCATCTATTATACTCCAGACAGAAATCAATGTCGTTATCTACCGACAAACTTTATCTTTATGAACTTCAAAAATCTCACCAATTGTACAATGTGTATATTTGAAAATTTGATATATACTTTACTTAATAAAACAGTTAAAAAATATCATATAAAATTATTTGNAATAATTTTATATGATATTTTTTAAGAGTTCAACAACCTTGTAGCAACCCAATAATGTTAGGATTTACGACAGGGTTACAATATGATCTTATGGGATTAAAATCCATCAACTATTTAATGTTTTGTTATATCAACAAATCAGACATGTCAAGTCATCACTTCAAAATATTTCTTATTAGACAAAAAATAATATAATTTTTTTTAAATTCATACCACATCATCAACCATCTTTTGATGTAGGGAGTTCGTCTTCACCAGACCCAAACTTCTCCTCTTGCATTCGGTCGAGCTACTATTTGTCGCTCCCTTCTATATTAGTCGATCTTTATTGGAACTTTTGGCAGTAGTCGTGATCAACTGTTTTCAGCTGTTCACTCGTTTGTAAAGTGAGAATTTCAAGCCAGATTTCTGGTGACGCATCCACCACACAAGCGCCGCCATGAATTACACCATCAATTCCACTAACGCGGTTGAATAAAACAGACGCAGTGCCTTAATTTGAAACAAAAAAGAAAGTTGATCATTAGTTTAGAACAAAACGAAGTTTGATTCCTAAAATGAAGCAGCCCTACACGTTCGGCGACTATCAATATTTTTGACCTATTCCCTTTAATGCCCCACTCCTTCCACCAATCCACCCTTTCCACCATTATATATTCCATTCCTTAACCTCCCCAAAACCCCTCATCTTCCACTTGAAAAATTCTCCTTTTATCACAATTCCTCAACACACCATCCCAAAGAATTCAACACAAACACAAGCATAGTCCAAATTTAGCCATATATTTGAAGAGACTTCGCTGAAAGGTTGATGAACATGGAAATCCCAGAGATGAAAATGATAAGTGGTTTTGAATGTATGCAGAACCCAACTTTGATTTCACGTTTCTTTTCACTTTCAGGCATTGAAAATGTACGTCAAGTTTTCAGTTTTTGGAAATGGGGTGCTGTAATTCTTCTACTTTTTGCAACTCTTAGAATCTTAATCAAGGGAATCAAGCTCATTTTTATTCATTTCTATTCACTAATCAAGCGTTCTCCACCCATTTCTATTGGCACTGGAGATTTTGAGTTCAGTGAAAGCGATGATTGTTCCTCGATTTCTTCAGCAGAAGAAGAGGAGGAAAATATTCAAACAACTTCGTTTTTAGATCAACGGAAAATTAATAAAGAATTTTGTGTAAAGGGGTGGCAAAATGGTAATTTGAGGCACCCTAGGCGGTGGAGCAGCGGCGGTGAAAGGTTTGCGTGGTCGGAATTTACTTCCGGCAAAAATGTTGTAAAACTTTGGGATAGTTTAAGTTTAGGCTTGAATTTTGTCGAAGATAATGACAATATTAACTCTAAAAGCATCGTTTCTATATGGAATTTTGATAATGAAGAGAAAAATCGAAATAATTTTGGCCGGTGTCGGAAAATCCCGGCACTGGCGATGGCATCTCCGGCAGTGGTTTTGACGGCAGAAGGGAACGGAAAGAGGGACTCCGTCGTTTTGGGTGCTTATGACACGAGAATGCCACGTGGGACTCCGGCAATATATGCCGAATGGGGCCCAAAACCCGCTGCAGCGACTGTCTCCGTCGGCGGAGTTGAAATGGTTTATGCCAGAAACGGCCTTAGTGGTGCGTTAACGGTTGGTGACCTGAGGAAGTTGAAGACTCCTATTGAGAAAGTGAAGGAATCTGACGGCGAAACGTGGTGGGACGCAGACGACGTTACCGTGGAGGACGACTTTGAGCTGGTTGACTAGTGAAGCTGAATTGGGTTCGAGTCTGCTGTCTGTAAATATTAGATAATTGATTTTATTTTTTTTTGGGTAATTTATAAAGTGTGTGATCAAAAATTATTGATCAAATGCTGGTGATTATAGCTTTCACCTTTTCAATAAGACTTGAAGGTGCAACCACTTTTAAGCAAAATGATAATTTAACAAACTAAAATTATTTTAGTTCGTAGTATCAAATCTTTGAGAGAAATTTTAACGATTAATCTACTCTTGGATAGCATTAACGTAAAAGTAAACAAAAGGAGAATAATATGTGGTTTGAGTAAGTTAGTAATAAATTTCTAAAGATATATGAATAAGTTGATTAAATTTCTAATAAGTTACAATATTTTTGGTACACATATTAAATTGGATAAAGATTAATTAAATGTTATCCGATGTTTGGTTCTATTAATACTCGAATTAATTCGTAATGCTTAATCAGCCCCTGTTTGAGCCACATTATTTTTCTCATTATCATTATTCTACTGATTTTTAACTACACATTTTTTAAATAAAGTAATATTTTTCATTACATCAATAATTTTTTCTTCTTTTTCAATCATATATTCCTTATTACATCAACAGTAAAAATGCATTCTTACTCCCAAAATGTGTACCAAACAGGGGCTCAACCTAACTTTGAAACTATCTTTGATACCATTTCTTTAGGGAAAAGCGCTAAACGCCTGAAGAACACAATTGAAAAGAAAAATACAAATTTATGTGATTAAACAAAACAGTTTTGTTGTGTGTACCTGTATACACAGAAAACCAACAGGTAAGAAACAACACGGGTTTGCCTGTATTTTTGCAATATTTTATTCACAGTGGACCCAACTCTATGTGAGATTTCCGGTGAAATGGAATTATTCTAAACAAAATCACCTATGTACATAGGAGATAGAACCAATTTTGTAAAATTACAAAATTTTATTTACTCTCATTTTCTCTACATAAAATACTCATTAAGCCACATTTTATTCACACAAATTAATAATACTAATTTTTAGTCAACTTTCATATTATTCAAGTTTTATTAATAATAATAATAATAATAATAATAATAATAATAATTGTGTTGTGTTATCTAAGTTTCTAACAAAGCCTTTTTCAATTGGTACTTACTCATTAATTTCATTACCACAAATTTAGTTCAACAATCATTTTTTTTACTAAAAAAATAGTACATTGTGATTGAGACTTCTTAAGCCCGTGTAGACATAGAAGGAAAAAAAAAAGAATGAATGAATTGCACCAAGTATACATTCTATGAGTTACATCTTGTCATACATTATGTAGAAATTCAAAAAGTTTAAGCAGGAAAGTGCAAAAAAATAAAAAAAATAAAAAAAAATGAAAATTGTTTAATAATGTGTCGACACATGACACAGTGTAAAATAAGGTGTATATATAGCATAATTGAAATAATAATAATAATTAATTAATTCGATCAATTTAAATAATTAGCCCAATTAAGTTTATTAAATTAAAGTTCATCAAGGTCCATATAATTCAAAGGCATATCGTACTTTTTCAAAATTCATAATTATCAATTATTCTTTTTAATTAAAGATAATTAGGTTACCAAATTGGTTACGAATTTCCTTATAAATAGGACCAAAGGTCCATAAAATTTCATAAGTGAAGACTACAAGACAGAATCATAAGTGCAGAAGAAATTCCAAAGCCGGTGGAAGATAAGAAACTCTTTCAAGTCTAAGTTCAAAATACCAAGAAGATCAAAATTTTCTTCAAATTCAAGCAAATCCACAAGTCTAAAAGATCAAAGTCTTTTTTTTTTTTTTTTTTCCAAATTCAAGTCCAAATCTCAAAGTACAAATTCAAGCCTTGAAGTTCAAGTGTCAAAGCCAAGTTCCCAACAAATCAAGTTTCCAACAAATCCTTAATTTCAGGATTCAAGCCACGTGGTCCCTCATTTTCAAAGTCTTAGATCATTAATCAGAGGATTTTGCTGTTCTACAGTTACTAGAAAATTAGCATCCACTTGTATTTCTCAAAAATACAATGTGTAACAATTTTTTTATTTAATACATAAAATTTGTCGTAAACATTCCTTGACACGCCCGATGGGACTTCTTGTCCTCTCATCTTTTGATTTCAGAATTTTCAAGTTTCAACCATTGCATTAACAATGGCAAGCAAAAAGGCAAAGAAAATTATGACTCAGCTTAAAGAGACACTTGCTAAACTCTTCCATACGACCAAAGCCCAAATAAAAATTGGGAAAATTCAACTGGTCCCACAGCTGAAGAAGTTCTCCAACAAAGGCAAAATGAAAATTGCTTTCAGGAAGCCAAACCCTTATTCGATAGAAAAGATCAAGAGTTCGACGAAAAAATCTCATTCTAGTTCCATCTCCAGTGTAAATCCATGTCTGGATCCTCTCATGCCAGAGATACTATACTTCATCTGAAGAATCGCTCGAGCCAATGATGATCACGAAAGCGACATTGGGCTCTGATGACCGAATCCAACAAATGGCTATAGCCATTAAAAAGTTAACAAAGTCACTAGACGACAAAGATGCATAGATTGATGTACTCATGTGCATGTTGGAGTTACAAAATCCGTTGATTGGAGGCAATCAAGAAAATGCAGGTTCTTCAAAAGCTAAAGATCTAGAAGCCCAAGAACGCTAACAAAAGCAAGATATGCATGATCGAACAGTTGTTCAAAATGTGTTACGTCACACCACTCAACTTTTTGTTGGCTCTCTATCCGTCCAACAACTTTAACATATGATTGCAGATACCATTCATGCCTGGTGGTTCATCGCAATCTTCATTGGTTTATGTCAAATCCTATAATCGTCGGATTAACGAAATGAAGATGCCACTTGGTTACTAACTTTCGAAATTCCAGGGTTTTGATGGGAAGGCCAACTCGAAGCAACATGTTGCTCATTTCATTGAAACATGTAACAACATAGGCATTTACAAAGATACCACGGTGAAACAGTTCGTACGCTCCTTCAAAGGTGCCGTATTTGAATGGTATATAGACTTACAGGCTGGCTCAATTGATAGTTTAGATTAACTCGAGCAAGAATTCGAAACACGTTTCTACAGCACTAGCGAACGATTAGCTTTTCAGAACTTGTTCAAACAAAGCAGAGCAAGGAAGAAATTATAGACTACATCAAACACTAGAGGAACCTCATACTTAACTGTAAAAAATGAATCGGCAAAGGATCCTCCATCAACATGTGTATACAAGGCATGCATTAGGGATTCCTCTATAATCTCCAAGCAAATATACCCCACCCCTTTAAAGATTTGGCAACATGTGCTCATGACCTGGAACTCTAAATTGTAGGGCATGGAAGTTACTCGCCAAGTGATCCACGTGACATGAAGATCCTAAGACAGAAATAAAAAAGGACGTCCAGGCAGATAAGTTCAAAAAAACTATGACAATCTCTACTACCCCTACAAAGATAGCCTTCTAAACATTGAGCTCAACTCCAAAACCAAAGCCGGAGTTCAAACCTAATAAAGGACAAGTCCAAAGCTGAGGTCATGTTACTCTAAAAGAACTCGAAGAGAAGGAGTCCCCATTCTTTGATTCTGAAGTTTCTGGAATTTTGGATTAACTCCTTGAATAGAAGAAAATCGAGCTTCCAACACCAAAGAGATTGGAGGAAGTTGTTAAGACCGATCTCCTAAGTATTGTAAATTTTACAAAATTATCAGTCACCCAGTGAGGAAGTATTTCATCCTGAAAGATCTTATTGTCTGCTTGGACAAAGAAATTCAAATCAAACTTGAAACCGAAGAAAATCCAACAGTTGCCTGCTCGATGCTTTCACTTGGATCATTTGATTCAATTCCTATTGCAAAGAATGAGCAGTCATTTTCTTATACATACGATGCTAGTAAGTCCTCGGTTGAGGAATTTGGACCCCAACTTCCGAAGGAGCCATCTCAGTGTAGTTTGAGGTAGACGGAGAAGTTATCATCAATTACATCTATCCAGGGATGGTTGACCCACGTGCACTCAATCGTCCAACTTTTTACGAAATTATAACAAATGACTTGGATGTTTGGGATTTTGATTCAGAGTCCGAAGATGAGGTTGAAAATGGTGGTCTACCTTCATAAGCAAGAAAGGAAAATATCGAATATGAGACAAAACAGGTAAAATAGCACAATATATGCCTCTTCCAGGACCAAATTGGGGGCATTGGGTATGGAAGTTCAACTCAATAAAGAAGTAGCACCAGAAGAAAATCATGAGGCATAAACTTTTGTAAAAAGACGTTATCGAAAGGCTCCACAATTTTCAAGTTCCAGTGTTTATCATGAGAAGTCGAAACTAAGAAGGAGATCAATAAACAACCAAATGAGAAAGTCTAAAGTCAAGTCAAGAATATTTATTAAATAAATGAAAGTAGAAATTACTTCACGCGTTCCTTTGGGACTATGAACCCTAGGTGATTATTTTTCCAAGAGTTTCTTTGACAAGAAATGTTTTACCTCCAATGTTATCAATGTAGGGGAGGAAAATTAGACGAGGAACGTATCGAGAGAGAGTTCGAACCAGAAGAAAATTATCTCACAACTCATCAATATTCCTTCCAATACGAGTTTAGCAGAGTCTCTTAGTCTCCTTTTGATGATTGAATAGCTTTAATCGCGACATTGATCGATCCAAAAGTATACAAAGGCAAGGTCTTAGAACATATTGGATTCACAACCAGACAAGACTATATGACCACCATCATATTTGACGATGAAGATCTACAACTAGGTTCTCGTTGAAGAAGATTGAAATTAATGTTGGTGATTTGTCCAGGAGCAAAATTATGATTCAAAGATTCAATCAGAAAAGTCAGCGAGCCATTGGCATAATTCGCCTGAAGCTACAAATAGGGGAGTTAATCTGCTGAGCTCTCTTCTATGTCATTGATGCTAAAACGTCCTATGAGTTGCTCATTGAATGTGTTTGATTGCATGAAATTGGATTGGTACATTTGACTTGGCGACAATGCTTCAAATATAGTTGAGACGGGGAAGTCAAATGTGTGGTAGCTAAGTCCAAACCATTCCTAAAAAAGAATCTCATTTTTGTGAGACCAAATTTTACATGGAGGATGAAGAATGTAATTTTGTAGGATTGTCCATGTTGGGATTTAAAATTAAAGAAAATGAAGACGATGATGATACATATGTTATTGTTCTATCTCGTGGGCTTATTAAAGATAAATCAAAATTTACATTTGAAGGATTATCTAGAGGCAAAAAAAAAAAAAAATCTCAAATAGAACCAACCGATATTGAGGTATTGAGAAAAGAGTTAACTTTTTGAATACCTAGTATTCTAAAATTATTTTTGCCCATCAACTCTTCGCATCCCCGGGATAATGAAAATCTACATTGAAAGCTTCAACATCTATTCCAAACATATCAAATCTCTATATTTCTAACTCGTCCAAACAAGACATGTTGGGTACTAAAGGAGCCTTTGAGTCAAAATAGACTTTCAAAGGACGTTACAATGCTCAAGTCAAAAAGTTATTCGAGAATGCTGGATTTGGGAAATGAGAGCCTCGCAATTTGGGTGATCTTGATGTCGTCCTTTCCAGTGTCTGTATTCCTTTTGATTCTGATGGATCCATTATGTTGCGACCTAGGTATGGTTTGAGATACAATCCAAATCCACAAGGAAAGATAAAAGTCAATAAGGTTTCCGTAAAACCAATCATGATTTAAATATATGGAGTTACAGAAGATAAATTAGAAGAGCTGAGAACTTCAGTGTTCGATCGAATTGAAAACGAGAATACTATAGTTTCGGTATTTTAAAAGGTTAAAAAGAGAACCTTCCATGGTAGTTGACATAAAACGTAAGGCTTATGTCTTCCAAAGGTTAAGTGCGGATCATTTTTCGTCTACCCAAATTGATAAGAATGTACAAACTCCTCAAAAGTAATCCAAGATAATATGCATTCTCTCGACTTGGAATTAAGACTTCTAATCCAAGTTCAAAGCCTCAGCAATCAAGAAGAAGATGGAAAAATCAAAGATTTTACTCATCTTTAAAGAATGATGAGAATAAAGAAAATGTCTTTGTCAATCACATTACTTTTAAAGAAGCTTCCAACTCGGAATCTGAGTTTAAAAAATGAGCCACAACAGATGAACTTGAACCAATTCCATCAACATTTGAAGAGGGAGGACAATCTACGTGAATGACTTGAAACAATTGAACTTGGGGATCAAACAAGACCCGTGACTAGTATTTTTGAATGCTCTCCTCAGTTAAAAAGAAGAATTCGAGTACATCCACTTGCTTTAGGAATACAAAGATGCATTTGCATGGTCTTATAAAGAAATGACAAGGTTAGATCCTAAAATTGCAGTATATCACCTTGCAGTAAGACATGTAGTTTGTCTGATTAAGCAACCTCAAATAAGATTTCGACCAAAGTTGATTCCTCAAATTGAAGTGGAAGTCAACAAACTTATTGAAGTGGAATTCATACGTGAAGTTAAGTACCCAACTTGGATCGCGAACATTGTTCCTATCAGGAAAAAATGGACAACTACAAGTCTGTGTTGACTTTTGAGATTTGTACCAAGCATGTCCAAAAGATGATATTTTACTTCCAATAACAGAGTTCATGGTGGATGAAACTATTGGGTATGAAGTCTTAACTTTCATAAATGGGTCTTCTAGATATAAACAAATATGGATGAATCCAAAAGATGAGGAGCTTACATCATTTCCTACCCTTAGGGGTATTTATTGTTAAAAAGTTATACATTTTTGATTAAAAATTGCAAGGACAACTTATTAACAGGCAATGCAATAGATCTTCTCTAACATGCTGAGTAAGTATGTGGGATGTTATGTGGATGATTTTGTTGTTAAAAGAAATGTGAAGATTATCTACAAGACGGGATGTTTTCAAAAGACACGAATGACATCAACTAAAGATGAATCCACTAAAGTGTGTATTGGTGTCATTTTTGAGAAATTTCTTAGCTTCATTGTTCGACATCAAGGAATTGAAATGGATCAATAAAAAATTGAAGCCATAATCAATATGTCAGAGCCAAGAAATATGCATAAGTTGAAGAGTCTTCAAGGAAAGCTTTCATCGTAGCTCCAACTCAGGAGAAGTCACTGACTCTTTATGTTGCAGCGCAAGAATATTCTTTAGAAGCATTTCTTGTCCAAGTTAATGATGAAGAAAAAAGAGAATGCGCTCTATTACTTGAGTCGGACACTGGTAGGTGTTGAAATAAAGTATTTACCTAAAAAGTTGATATATTATATGCTATCACACACAATCAATCTTGTTTCAAAGATTGATCCATTAATGTATATAATGTCCAGATCAACTCTTTCTAGAAGGATTGGAAAATAGGCACTTTTGTTGTCCAAGTTTGATATCAAATTCATTCCATAGAAGGTCATTAAAGGACAAGTTATGGCAAATTTCGTCACTGACCATCCCATTTCGGCGAGATAACTTTATGAAGATCTTCTTTTCTGTTTACTGAAATTATGCCATCATGGAAGCTACACTTCGACGGGGTAGCCCAATGTTATGGTGTCGGGATAAGAGTAGTCTTTGTTACTCATCATGATCTTATTATCCCTTGTTCATTTGCTTTAATAGATAAATTTTCGAACAACATGGTGGAATATCAAACCCTTATCTTTGGCTCGGAGAAAAAGATGGGTGCTTCTATCATTATTGACCAGTAATCTGTAAGAAAATAATATTGTCGAAGTAATCAATAATGAGGAAATAGAAGATTGGAGACAGTCAATAATCGATTTTCTTCAACATCAAAAGTTACTAGATAATCCACGATGAAAAACTGAAATCAAGAGGCGTGCGTCTCACTTTGTCTTTTTATAATAGTACACTTTATCGACAATCATTCAATGGAATTTTCCTTCAATACTTAAGTAATGATGAAGCAACACATGTCATGGAAGAAGTCCATTATGGAATATGTGGTACCCATCAATTTGGACCCAAACTCCATTTTCGAATACAGAGGATGTGATACTATTGGCCAATTATAGTACAAGACTCCATAGATTATGCGAAGAAATGTGAAGCTTGCCAAATCCATACAATTTTCATCCACCAACCTCTAGAATTATTACATCCGACAGTAGCTTCTTGGTGATGCATGGTGTCATGATGTAATTGGACCTATAACTCCAAAGTCTTTAGCCGAGAATCCATATATCCTCGTCGAGATTGATTACTTCTCTAAGTGGACTGAAGCCATACCTTGAAGGAAGTAAATGAAGAAAATGTTGTGGATTTCATTCGTATTTAGATCATTTATTAATATGGAGTCCCGCGACACATCATCACTGATAATGGAAAACCTATTTGCAATAGTCATACAAACAATTTATGGGTAAAGTTTGGATTCAAACAATATAACTCGTCCATGTACAATGCAGCAGCTAAAGGGTTAGCAGAGACATTCAACAAAATACTATGCAATCTGTTAAAAAGGGCTGTTTCCAAATCAAAAGGAGATTGGCATGAAAGAATCTGTGAAGCCTTGAGGGCTTATCGAACTCCAACACAAGCCACTCCTTACGCCTTAGTATACAGAGTATAAGCTGTACTTCCTTTGGAGTGTCAATTCCATAACTTTGAATTACCATCCAAGAAAGTTTGACAACAGAGAAAGTGGTCTTCGACTGGAAGAGCTAGAAGTATTGGACGAGAAGAGATTATAGCCACTGATGCACTTGGAATGCTATCAAACTCAGATAGCGAAATCTTTCAATAAAAAGATGCGATCAAGATCATTTCAAGTTGGAGATCTTTAGGTACGCATACCAATCATAATTACAAAAGAAACAGAGGGCAAATTCCAACCTAAATCGGATGGTCTATTTCTTATTACTCATGCATTCGCTGATAGAGCATACAAGATCGTCGACAAAGATGAACTGCAAATCAGACATGTAAATGGAAAATTCCTAAAACATTTTTATACTTAAAATTCTTTTTTTGTAATTTTTTTATTATAATAAAATGTAGTACTCTTGTCATACAAGAAAATAAACCGTGAACGACTCAAATAAACACAAAAATTGTGTTCTTGTGATGAACTATGTTTGACTTGATCTCTTTTGGGTACGTAAGTAAATTGAATAAATTGTAAATTCAAATTCAGTCATAACCAATAAATTCATTCAATTTGTTTATCCTTTTGTGCAATAAAAAAATTTACAAGAAATATGAAGTAGAAAAGTTCATAAAAAATGATAGCAAATCAAAGTTCACACAATATAGTCCTAAAGAAAATCAGAAAGTCTCAACTCTGTCAAATCACTCACCATTGATCACTTGAGAAAACTATCTTCGAGAGTCTTCATTTTCTAGTCAATAGAGGCTATGCTAGTGACATCTCTAGTTTGTGATTCTTCTAATGCATCTTTCACAGTTCTAGTCATATTCTTTTGTTCCTGATGGGTTTAAAACTCTTCACGGAGTCTGTTCAACTCAAACGTTAGCTGGCTAATTTTATCTTCCAATGAAGAACACGTGGACTCCTCAACTTTCGCCTGAATATTCAAAAGTTTCAATTGCTTAACCTTTTCTTTAGCGGTTGGACACTCCAAGTGTTGCTTTTTTTTTTTTAGATAAATAAAACTCAACTTTTTTCAAAAGCACATCTATATGTTTCTTAGTCACAATTTCTTTTAGAGAAGCCTTCAAGTAATGAGACTCTTGAGTTATCCTAAGTGGAGGTCTAGATATGAAAGAACAAATTGGCGTAGTCCCATGATTGTTTATCTTTGAATGAGGAATGCTAACTAAAATGCCTTCATTAATGGTGTTCTGGTATTCATAAGGAGGGCCGTGAAAATCATGAGTACCATCTATTCCTTAAAGTGCATAGTCACTCATATCATTCTCGCCAGTCCGATTTTGCAAAATGTTTGGATTCATGGAGAAATTTAATCCTCAAGAATGTTTGGAAAACCTACAAATAAAAGCAAAAAAAAATGTAAGATGATTTAAAAGAAAAAAAAGATAGACAAAGGAGAACAAAGAACATACCCGCATTTCATGTTCTAGGCGATATGTCTAAAAATCTACCATTAGATGGTATATCCGGGAGACTAATATTAATGTTAGAAGTTTCGAGGTCATCTTTTGAAGGATTTGGAATAGCTTGAGGTGGCCTTGGTAGTACCGATCACTTCGCTTTATATATTCGGGAAAGAGGAGCCTAAAATTGAAGTTTGTTACATGAGATCAAATATAAGTAGAATGTTAAACAAAAATAATTGTACCTGATCTCCTGAAGAGTTCAAGTTTTTCTAGAGGTATGAGATACTTGATCTCCAGGACTACTGCGATCTAGAATCAAAACTACTTTAGAGATCTTATTAACGGGTTTAGAGGTGGAAGAAAACTTTGTTGAGGGAACTATAATTTTAATTTTCTTAATACTTTTCTCATTTCGAAGGTTTGGTTCCTTCTTTCGAGAAGTCTTTTTAAGAATTACATTTGGAGGGTTTAACCATTTGGCTATGACCCTGTTCGTTTTTCGAAGCCGATCAAGGACAAAGCCACAACTCTCACTAAAAGATAAAACCCGTACTTGAACCTTAGTCAAGTTTGGCAGTACTTTGTTATTCCACCAATCTTGGTACTCTACATCAACTTCTTGACGTATATCCTTCATATACTCTGAAATATGAAATATAGATCCACTTATTGTTCTAGTCAAATATAACCAAAACACAATACATGTTGACTACATTAGGAGTAATATCCAACTTTCTTGGAGAACCAAGAAGTTCTGCCTAAAGTCATGTTGTCTCGCAAACCTGTGAAGATTATATGCTTCAAGAATGAATATAGAAGATCCTCAATGATAAGAAACAAATCCAGATCAAATACTCATCATAAATTCTGAAATATCTATAGGCCTTGGTACATAATTCACTCAAACTGAGACTGAAAATTCGAAGCAGATTTTTTTCGGCTGCGAGTTGATATGTGATAATACTTTGACTATATTTCATCCATTTGGCTTCTTTCCTCATCCAATTAATACCTAACACTCTCAAATCTTCATATCTTCATTTTGCCTTTCGAGCCATCTTCTGGGTAGTTGTAATTTGCTCCTTGAACTTTTGTTTTCTTCCGCTCCGGCCATTTTTCACTTATTTTTTCCAAATTTCGCCATATCCATCAAATTGTCACCTAAATCAAAATATAAAGATAATGAGTGCATTTTGGTATCAAATAATCACACGAGAACAACATATATAAGGGGAGAAATGATATTTTACACTCTTATAAGACCCCCCAACTTGCTTATACAAAATAAGACGATCAATGATTGGTCTATGTTATAATTCAAATTGTTAAGTTCTAATTCAACCACAGTTCATGCCTCTTTCAAACTCAACACCACAAGAAATTAGTAGTGTCATGATTATGAGAATATCAAAAACACTTGCAAAATGTGTGAGTGTGTGTCAAGCCATAGCCATCTTACCGTCATCTCTAACACACGCAACATCAAGTATGTCTCGAGCTAAAGGTTCAGCTCCATAACTCACAGGTATTGAAGTGTTTAGTGCAAGGTTTCTCTCTATATAGTTGAGAAAGATGAACACTCAAAATGTGGAAGCTTAAGTATTTATAAACAAGCAACAAGCAAACATTGATCT
>CAIGRN010012112.1:0-20170 GCA_903798345.1 Fraxinus anomala
TTCATTGTCGATGACATGTTAAGAAGAATCAAGTGCTCATCGAGCATATTGCTTATGATCACAAAATGAATAAAGACGTTGAGAATGTACGGGCACGCAGCGCACTCTTGTAAGATATTCGTTCGATCACGTTTGACGCTCTGATTAAAAAGGTAATTAGTGCGCGACTGCTTTGGAATCAACCCAATACGAGGTAGATCGTTCCTTCCTAGTGATACCTCTTGTTCAAACTCGTGTGAAAACTTGGACTACACTAATTGGTGGAGTTAGAGCACCCTTAAGAATCTCTTTATTTATAAAGAGTATCTTATACATAATAAAGAGTATCTTTAAATTTGGATAGTAAAATTTTTTACACTCCAACAATACTCTCTATTTTGGCTTTTCATTTTGCTTTTCTCAAGAAATATTTATTGCTTTCTTCTCAAATTTTATTTAACATATTTTTTATATGTCAATAATTAGTATATGTAATTCTACACGTTATACTAAATTATCGAATTATATTATGTGGTCTAAATCTAAAATTCACCTATTGATTCGTAAAAGATTCACAAAATCATTGAATTAGTGATCAAATAATTCAATGTATTAAATACATATATAATATCAACACATATATGATGAAAGAACTAAAATCTTGAATAAAAAAAATAAATAGTCTCAAATAGATTACATTGTTCGCTCTAATAAAGAGTTTAGCTAATGATAATATATGAAGAAAAACAAATAACAATAATGGCGTACATTACCGGATTTCGAATTGAGATGTAAAGAATTAGATTAATCTTGCACCAAGTTCCTCTTTTTGTTCCAAATCTTGATTTGTTATTTTTCTCCTTTGATAAGAGCATTTTATGCGCTTATCTTTACTTGTATTCTTATTTATTTATATATAAGTTGAGCGATTATCTACTTAATTTGTGTAAATTATGTTAATTGTAGAAAAAATCCCAAATTGGATACAATCTATGCGAAAAGAGGCTAATTGAAGTTTAATTGGAGTTGATTTGAAGCAATTAAAGATTAACCGAATTGCAAGAGATCAATTAAAAGTATTAATGGAGCGTTCGGTAAAAAATCATAAGTTCCAAGAGTTAAATTCGATATTTGGAAAGTTTGAGAACAGAATTGTAAACTTCAAAACTTGTCTCTTGTCAACTATTGCAAAATAAAAGAAGATTGAGGAATAAAGTTACATGAGAAAATGAGTTCAATTGTAAAAAGGCATTTGTTCTTTTTATTTCTTAAATTCTTTGGTAGAAACCAATTCAAACTCTTTGGTGGAAATTAATTTGAACAAGGATTTTGTCAAATCTTGTTATATAGATACACAACATAGTCCAGGTTTGGGGAATTCATAGTACATATTTAATTCAAGCCAGAAGGAGGGAAAAAAAAAAATCAAGAAATCAATCAAAGAGCTAGGATTTCAAGATTTTACAAGAAGAAGGTGGAATCTTGGCGCAAAATTTTTATCTTTTTCTCATTTTTCCTTAATATCCGGTGATGTACTTCAATTCCTTCTTGTATTTTTATGCTTCCTTGACGTGTAATTAATTATTTACTTAGAATGAATGATTTTAACCTAGTTTTGAACTTTAATTTTAATTAAAAAAAAGTTTAAATCACTAATTGATTTTGTGAAACTTCCAATCATAATGCTTAGATTAATTGGCTACTAATTCATTGATTTCGTGAGTAATAATTACGTAGAGATGTAAATTATTTGTTTAGACCACATAGTAAAAGATGGTGATCAGTATAAAATGTAGAGATACTTATGCTGGTTATAGCAATCGTTACATAAATTCTTAGAATTTAAGTACATTTAACTAAGATTGATTCATATAAAGATATGAAATTGATTTAATGAAATAAATTCAATAAAAACTCGAGATGGATAAATTAAATATATTAAAAAAATTGGATCAGGTAAATAGAATCAATTGTATAAAACTTATAGATTGAGATTAAGTAGATAACTATGATAAAATTATGAATCCTAACACTTAAACCATTGTATTTAAAAAATCATTTTTATTTTAGTATATTTAAAATAGAAAATCACAAAAAGAAAAATAACTATTTTATTTGTTTTCGATTAAATTGAAATTATGAATAATTGAATCAATTGTTAGATAGTAGTTCTCGTGAGAAAAATATTCAGACTCGTAGATCCACTTTATTACTTATTACGATTCATGCACTTGAGGGATTAATTTTTTTTTTTTTTACGTCATTGTCAGAGAGTACTTTTATTTAATATTGATTTTATTTATTTCTTATTTTTATTTATTTCTTTCTTTTTTCAATTGATTTACTTATTTTTATTTGCTTCATTGACAGTGAATGAAAAGAAGTAAGAGATCAAAAATTCATAATGATTGATCTCGATTTAAATGAAGCGGACATGCTCTTTGAAGAATTCTTCTTCAAACAAGAATTTAAAAAGTAGGGATAACAATCAACCTATTGTATTTGATAAGGATGACTTCTCGGAGTGATTAAATATCAAATTTATTGTTTATGGGGAGATTAGACCGACTTGCGAATATTGTGGTGGATTGCATTATATTAAAAATTGTTTATTGTGGCAACTCCAGAGGAAGTAAGGAAAGTTATCTACGATGGTCCATATGAAGAACAAGATAATGATGGTGAAATATTTGTTGGAGATATCATCATGCAAAAATATAAAATGATTGAAGATCAAATAATTTCGGACAAGCCAAGTAACATGTTTATGGATGATCTCTTCATTATTCAACTCGAGGAACCAACAACTGAAGAAGAAAAACACTTGGAAATCAAGAAATTAATCATGCCAAACGAATTAGTGTTATTCAAAGAAGATGAAATTAGCATCCAAACCTCCAACTTCATTGATTTTGTGATTAAAAAAGATGAAAAGATCGAAGTATTTTTAGTTGAGTTTGAATTGGGTAATTTAGGCAAGTGATGCCATATTCAAGAAGAAAAAACAATATTTTGGAGGACAAACAAAATGTGTTGCAATGATAATCTACGTAAGTTAAGCAAGATTGGTCTACTGTCGCAGGTACCCAAAAATAAAACATTTACCTCTAAAAAAATGTAGTATTGGAAGTAAGGATCGATCCCATGAAGAGTGATTATTCTAATTTTATGCTATGTAAACAAGGATTTAGGGGTTTTGATTATGCACAAACTATTTTAAAGAAATTAACCAATGAACAATTCAAATTCAAATATCGAAGGCCATCAAAAGAACAATCCTTGGTCTAAATTCACATCCATCATCAGAATTTTACAACTGATCATAGATGCAAATATATATCAATTCACACTTTGAATATTCACCGTTTGAATTATTTTCTTATCTCTCCTTAAATGTAGTTAATTAGAAAACAAGTTATCCAAATAACTCTAATTACTAAACAACCTAAGACAAGCGCTATAGATTTAATCTAGTAACAGTCTTAATAATTAGAAAGATCGATGAAGCTAAATAATGCCAACACAAGCGATTGTACTTAATATAGTCAAACGTTCTTTCCAAGATTTAATAATTTCTGACGCAACAAATCATTAAATCACAGTTGCTTCATAAATTAAAGGGATCAAATAATTACGGATTTGATATTTAATTTAGCTATATATTGTAAAAATAATAAACTAGTAGGCTTCCTATCAATTAAACATGACAATCATAAAAATAAGTGTAGAAAAACATTCAATACTCAAAACATGAATTAAACAATGAAAATAATTTAGATCTTACAGTTGGATTGGTTCCGAGTCTTCAGTTTCCTTCGACCAAGTACAAAGATTTAGCTACTCATGAGAATTCTAAGAACAAAAAGAGAGAAAATGGGGATGTGGACGTGTTCTTTGTTTTCTGGATGGTTTTAGGGTTTAAAAATCGTTTTGAAATTTGTTTCCATAAGTGTTTGAGATAAATTCGGAAATTAGATTTCTCGCACCAGGAATGTACTATGCGTCCGCATAGTACAAATTCATGCAGTCACATAGTTCATTTGAAACTTAGCCTTCATTTCTCTGAAACCATGTATGCGACCGCATAGCATTGATATCTATGCAATTATTGCGTTTCAGCCCTCAAACTTCGTTTTCTCGATTCGTGGTTTCTTTTCTAGTTTTTCTTCTTCCAATGCTTCATGTCTTCTATTAATTGGTCTTCAAAATTTTCACATCTTTGTTTTGCTTTTCGAGTCATCTTTTGAATATTTGCAGTTTGGTCTCTGAGCTTTTATTTTCTTTCACTTTTGTCCTTTTTCTCTTGTTTCTTCTAAATTTCACTATATTCATCCAATTGCAACCTAAATCAAAATATAAAAGTAATGAGTACATTTAGTCATCAATTAATCACGAAAGCATAAGACAAAGGGACGGAAAATATAGCCCCTGTTTGAAACCCATTTTATTTTTCATTCTTCATTTCAACCACACATTCTATCAATAAAATAATATTATACATAAACCCAAAAATTCTCCTTACTTTTTAACCACACAATCTTCCATCAATCACTATTTCAAAAAAAAATTTCCACCCAAAATGGGAATAATATTTTACATTCTCATCAAAGACTTCCAAAGCTCTATTCAAAGTTTCATGAAAAATCATTGTTCAAAGTGAAGCTTGAGATCATAAATCAAGAACTAATGGGAATTAACCTATTTTTCTAACCATTAACTCCTTAATTTGGTTATTACGGTTGCATTTAGTATATAGGCACATTGGTGTATTTTTTAGTTGAAAACTTGTAGTTTTAAATTTTTTGTTATTTTTAAGTTCGTCATTTTAATGCCACTGAAAAAAAAAAAAAAAAAAAAAAATTAAACCCGTAACTGGGCCCAGGGCCACACCACCCCTTATACAAATAAAAAAAAAAATCTTTTTTCTTTTTTCTTTTTTTGTTCTGTTCTGTTCTGTTCTTTATTTTTTTTTTCTCCTTTCTCTTTTATTAAAAAAAAATTGAATTTCTTTTCCTTATTAAAAAAAAATAAATTAAAAAATAATTCTTTCTTTCTTTTCTTTTTCGTTCTCTTTTTCTTCTTTTCATTTTTTCTCTTTGTTTTTTTGAAACTTATTTTTATTTTGTTTAGGTTAAAACTAGCTTACAATCATCATTCCAAATTAAATCAGCATAAATTCGTATGTGGATTTATTGATAATTATTTTTCTTATTTGTTTTTAGGTATATTGAAAATATTTTACAAAATGATTAAGAAAAGATATTGAAGTAAGATTGAAAACCAAGTGTTGAACAAGAAACATCATATACAAGGCGAGTATTGCTAACCTTTCTTTAAGACTATTTTTGCACACATTGAGGACAATGCGTATTTTAAGTTTGGGGGTGTAGATTAGTTAGTAAGTTTATATTTGCTTGTTTGTGTGATATTAAAAAAAAAATTGGAAAAAACATATATTCTTTTTATTTTATGTGTGTTTGTGTGAATTTGATAGTTTTGTCGACTAATTGAAATTAATTAAATTATTTATGTTTCGTAAATTGTGAATAGGTGATGCGAGTTCTTTGCTAATTTGACACTGGTTCATGTTAGATCATATTATATTGAACACAATATTCATGATATTCGTATTTTTGGAATGGTTACATTGATAGTATAGGTTGATGAACTTAGGTCTTTATAAATCAAGATCATATTATGTACCATAACTACTTAACCAATGGAAATAATAAGTTTGGGGGTGGTTGATCTGCTGTTGGAAGCTATTTAGATATACGTTGATTCCGTACACGTTGAATATTTGTGTGGAATCTTATTAGCTAACAAGTAGAGACTAGGCAATAACAATTTATTAGGAGTTTGATTTCAATTACTTATCCAAAAAAATAAAAGGCATTGCACTAGTCGTGACACATAAGAAAAAGTTACCTATATTGTTGTGTAAAATCAGTCTTGAGTAATTTGGTCCTATTTATCAATATTGTTTAGGAAACGATTTAACGGGAAATAATGCTGCCTATAATGTACAGTGAAAACTACCTTTGAAAATCAAAGAAAATATGCCAAAAACAGAATAAGGGACACAATGAAAAATAAAGAAAAGAAAAACACACCAAAGTGTGTTAAGATAATGACAAAACAATTATAAGCACTGCTTCGTTCGGTTAAGCCTTTGATATTTAATTTGGAATTTAGACTTTTTGTGAGGGTTATTATCCTAGTTGAAACTTGGAGGTTGAGACATTCCAAATTAAGAAGAATCATCACGTGTTAAGGTAGTGACTTTTATTTGTAAAACCTAACAAACTGAAGCGAGAAAGAAAAAGAGAGTCGTGTAATCAACCTTATAATAAACGCATGGAAATGTCATTGAAAAGAAGTTTGAGGGTGTGCATCCCACGAAAGAGTAAGGAAACATTTGACTATTAAGGGTTGGGAAATAAATAATTTTGAAATTTTTGATAATTTGATTGACTATACACAGACACATCGATCAAGCATTGAAGAAGTAAAGAATTAGTTTTAATTGCATTACTTATGAACTTTTTATGTACCATTGAAAGATTTCAATACTTGATGTGAGTTAGGCAAAGTTATCTCATACAATTATATTTTTGCTTGATAGTCTTACTCGGGACGAACAAGAGTTTAAGTTTAATGGTATTTGATAAGATCATTTTATGCTCTTATCTTGGCTTTTATTCTTATTTATTTATATATAAATTGAGTGATTATTTACTTAATTTGTGTAAATTATGTTAATTGTAGAAAAAAATTCCCAACTAGATTCAATTTATGTGAAAAGAGGTTATTTAGAGCTTAATTGGAGTTGATTTGAGGCAATTGAACATTAATCGGATTGCAAGAGATCAATTTGAAGTATTAATGGAGCATTCGGTAAAAATTCATAAGTTTCGAGAGTTAAATTCGACATTTGAAAAATTTGATGACTAAATTGCAAACTTTGAAACTTGTCTAGAGTTAACTATTATGATTTTGGAATAAAGATGATTTAATTGCAAAATAAAAGAAGATGGAGGAATAAAGTTATTTCTTAAACTCTTTGGTATAAATCAATTCAAACCCTTTGGTGGAAATCAATTTGAACAATGATTTTGCTTAATTTTGTTCTATAAATACACAACATAGTTCAACAATTAGAGGGAGCTCGTAGAATTTTATTAGACACATATATTCAAGCTATGGTTTGGAGGATTCATTGTACATATTTATTCAAGCCAGAAGAGTGAAAAATCAAGAAATCAATCAAGGAACTAGCGTTTCAAGATTTCACAAGAAGAAGGCGAAATCATGATACAAAATCTTCATCTTTTTCTTGTTTTTCTTTAATACTCAGTGATGTACTTTAATTCTTTCTTGTATTTTTATTCTCTCGTGATGTGTAATTTAGTATTTAGTTAAGATGAGTGATTGTAACCTAGTTTTGAAATTTAATTTTAATTAAAAGGTTTTAAATCACCAATTGATTTTGTGAATTGTTTTTCTTCCAATCATAATACTTGGGTTAATTGGCCACTAATTCATTGATTTCGTGAGCAATAATTATTTACACATGTGGATTATTTGTTTAGACACGTAGTAAAAGCAGGTAATTAGTATAAAATATAGAGATACTTATGTTACTTATTGCGATTGTTACATGAATTTTTAGAATTTAAGTGCGTTTAACTAAGATTTTAAGATTGATTTACATAGACATATGAAATTGAATTAGTGAACTCAATGAGAATTCAAAAGGGGTAAGTTGAATTCATTAGAAGAATTTGATCAGGTAAACATAATCAATTTTATAAAACTTGGTAATTGAGATTAAGGGAATAACTATGGTAAAATCATGAATCTTAACACTTAGACCATCACATTTTAAATTGTTAGATAGTAGTTCTCGTGAGAATGATATTCGGACTCACATGTCTATTTTATTATTTGATACGATCTATATACTTGTGGGATAAAAAAAAATCGACAACAATGGTCAAACAATTTAAATGTGGTTTGAATAATTTAAAAAGTAGAGTATTGGAATCTATAACTTCTTAAATGCAATCATTATAATTTAAGAATAGAAAGTGAGTGATAACTGCATTTTAAGCACTTATTCGGACTTCTATTCTTATTAACTTATTATTATGTTGAGTGGTTATCTATTTAATTTAGGTTATTTTATGATTGATTTAGGTAGAACCCGATTTTGACAAGTTTGGATAAAATTGTAATAAAGTGGTACAAAATAGAGGAATTAGGGACCAAAATAATCAGGTCTTGAAGATGAGGACCTGCTGCGCAAATAAAGAGGACCTGAGATGTAAAGAACTTAGCCGTCGTTTGACCTCGTTACTTGAAATTATAATTTTTCGAATAGCGTTTTATAAAAATCTGTTGTTAAAAAAGAAGATTTTTTTTATTTACATGTAATATTATTTTATTAAATAATGTGTGCTTGATAATAAAAAAGAAAAACATGAATTATAATTTAAATGGGGGCCACATGGGGCTTAATGTGGAGGACCAAAGTGCACTCAAGTATAAAAATTATTGCTTTTATTAGTTTTCTATTTAGACTCAAATTCCACATGGTGGATGATTTGAGACTCCTATTTATAATTATTATAGACTTCTACATGTATTATTATTATTCATTCATTTTATGGGATGCACAATTTTAGAGTGAAAAACACAAAATCATCAAGATAAAAGAGTAAAAGGTAGGGTTTGAAAACTTTTGAGATTGAAGAAGATTTTTGTGCAAAATCTTATTTTTTTTTTCATGATCAAGATTTCAAACTCAGTTATAAACTTTATATGTTTATTTTTTTTATTTTTCTCTCATTAGTATGAGTAGCTAAACTCATAGTTAGTGCAAACAATATAATTTATGTGTGATCCTTTAATTCAATTTTCAAGATTCTAGTTCTTTAAATTTTACGTGTTGATTTTATTTATAAATTTTAAAACTTGAATTTTTTGGCCGATTATTCATGGATCTTGTGAATTTATTACAAGTTGAGAGGTGAATTTTAGATTTACACCACATATTAAAATTCAGGAACTGTCATAAAAAGCGTCGAGACACATTTTCTAGTTAATGTGGACGATACATGGATTCTTAGAAATTAAAATTCTAATTTAATTAAAGTTAAAAAATTATCCAAAATAACGAAAAATGTGATTTCTGAGCCTGAAATGATGGAATTGGACCGAAAGAGGGCTTACATCATGGGCAAAGATCATGAGTTTTGTTCTTGGACCATTTCTACTAAAAAATGACAACCCAAAAAGCCCATTTCGAAAATTTATTTTGTTGACTCCGATTTCACTTTAAACGAGCTCTTCTTTTTTTATTGCATTACAATTCTCTTACACCGATGGGTGAAATTATTTCTTAGATTGACAATAAAGAGAATATAAAACATAAGAATAATACCATATGTGCATCAGCTATAACAATTTGGTTAACATTTTCTTTGTGGAAAAAATCTGTAAAGTGATGTGATGGATGAGTTTAAAATCAAGATTATAGATGTTGCCATATGGAAGAGTATTAAAAAAAGGTGTAAGAGAGAGTACAAGTGTAACAAGGTTGAAAGTATAAAGCTTGATGGTTAATAAGTTCGGTGAACTTATTTTCTATCGGAAAAATCATTAAGAAATTACCCAATTTAGCTGCTTTACATTTTATATTCTGACTTTTCACTAGGCATGAAATGATCATCACGCACGCTCATAAACAGGACTTGATTTGGCAGAAATATCAAAAACCTGCTCCACACACAGCCATTATTGAAAGATTTTAACTAACTACTCGTTGCTTTTAATAATCAAGTATTGTCTCTTTCGTTGAACACTACATATAATAAGAGGTTAAAATCAGATTTTTAACAAATTTTGATAAAAAAATTAATAAAATATATAATTAAAATTTTTGGACTCATGAAATATATAGAAAAATTAATCGTTGACTTTGATTTTGATAAAAATTTAAATAACACTTATCAATGTTTTGTAAAAATTAAAATTTAAATCAAAGTAACAATTAATTTTAACTATTTCATGAGGCCTACAACTTTTCAATTTCATTGTTCATCAACTTTTACTAAAATCTACTAAAAATTTGATTTTAATTCCTACCAAATAGGGGCTTTAATTAAATTACTTCAGCAATAATTGATGTGTTTGCCTCGGAATTCTTAAATTTTAAACACAGGTTTAGACAGTTATTCTCGTCGTGACATATGCTCCGACCCAGTATCATCCGGAGTAGCTTATATGTGTTCTATGTGTCTATATTTCGTGTACATACTCACTTCAATCGAGCCTTAATGTCCCGATTGCAAGATCGATATAAACATAGTATTTAACAGAGTACAAATGAAATACCAAGTAGAAATTAAGTTTTTGAAGTAAAAATCACAAAGTGTACAAGAGGAATCTTCAAAAGGAGGAGAGACAGTCTCATTACTGCTACAGAGTAAAGACTCTGATTGTTCTAAAGTGGATGACCCACTCATCACCCACCACTAAGAGCATGTGGCTTGCTTCTTGCTACACCAAACATATCCCATACTTCTTGCTCCCATCGGCCTGCTTATGGAAATTGACTTACTATATAGGAGACATTCGTGGTACTTCGTCTGCACTGGTTTGTGTACGAATGTAAAGAAGCAGCTTATTCGCTCAAAATTTGACAGTTTTTGAGCTTTTATAGGTAGTGAGACATTTCTATAGTCGAAGTAAACCAATTTGTGGCTTCATTTGTAGCATAAAAGCTAAGCCAAACACCCTATAAGAAAAAAAGAATCAATCTCTAAAACATCCAATGCCAAAGCCAAAGCCTATGGTGAAAGTGCCTAAATAAAAAACCATCTATCACCATTCAAATTCACACAATGATCCAAGAAATTAAAGTGTTTTAACTTACTAATATAACTTCAATTAAGTTGGTTTCAAGTTGTGAAACATCGTGTCCCACCTCATCTCTTCAACGGCAGATGACCAATATTCTTCATAATCTCGATGATGCTTTTGATTGTCTTTGCGAAGATCATGCACCATCATATTCATGGGGCTCGAAAAGCTATCAATTCGCGAACTAGGCATCAACATAGGACTACCATTTGTGAGAAGAAGTGGTGTTCCTCTACTCTGTTTAGCTACCATCAATCTATTGTTCCTCTTGACCATAGCATTCTTCCTTCTTGCGCTATAGCTACGCATTGGCACGAGCGCTAGAGATGAGTCCTCACGAAGGATCCATGCTCGAAAATACTTAGAAAAACACCGCTTTGTTCGCTTGACCGCAATAAAAAGCCTTGACATGGGATGTCGTTTGCTACCTTTTTCTTTTCTAGCTAGTTTGAGAATTTCTAGCCTATGTTTTGCTATCGAAATTCCCATACTTTGGAGGAACTCATGATTGAAGTAACCTATATCGTCTTCTTCAAGCTCATTGTGAGAAAAAACTAGGCTATAATCGTAAACAAGAGAGGGCTCTAGCCCAGTTTTTGAGAGCCAAGAAAACCAGTCCATGGCCATGTGTGTGAAATGAAATGAGTGTGTTTGTACATGTATATACATATAAAAAGTAGTTAAAGAGATAAATTGACTTACTGTTTTAGCTTATTGTGACTTTACTTTAGTGGAGGTAGTTGAAACTTGAGAGTGACTAAAAGAAAAGGAATGGGATGTGGGGACTTTAAGGCCAAAAAATCATTCTGAATGTGAATCAAAACTTGAGTGAGAACCAAGAAAACTTGCCTTCAATCACGGCTTAGAAAAGCAGTCCATGAATCACCCACTAAAGCCAATACCGCGTCTACTTTTTGTTTTTATTGTTTTGAACACGACAATTCCCTTTAGATTCTAAATTAGTGGAGTTAAAATGGGTCGGACCGTCCACACGACCCACCCACTAAAAGACCAAGCACAATCCACTCCAATTCGATTCACGGGTTGAACTACCATAATAAACGGGTATCGTCCGAACTGTCAGATCCTCAAATTGAATGATGATATAGGCCTATCGGACCATATTTTAAAAAAAGGGCCACATCACTGGTTCTGAAATAAGCCTGGCTGCAAACTGGCTATATTTTAGGTCGATCAACTCATTTTGAAACGCTATCCTACTTTAGATATCTTCAGTGGAAATTACACACCCACACATGATTTTTAACTTCCCAATTCAAAAACCAACTTTAAAATTTTTTTGTTCAAAAATCATGTGATAATTCAACATTTTAATATTAATAATAATATTATAAAATTAAATTAATTTACATAGCCACCCCACCCTTATCAACCACGCCCTACTCGATTCCACTCCCACTCCCAAACCCTAAATCATTTTCCTCTCTTCTCTCTATATCATCCCTTCTCTCTTTTCTCTCTTCATCGGTAGCCATGTTCACAATCTAGCCATCACCATCAACTCCGACCGCCAGTACCACCATGAGGCCATGTGAGCGCATGAGCTGCTTGCCTTTGTGATTGTAGTTTGTTGGTGGTTTTTTTATTCGATCTACTATGATTGTAATTTGTTGGTGGTTATTGTAGTTTGGTGGTGGTGTGGTGGAGGCAGTGCATGTGGTGGCAGTGCTGACGGTGGTGGAGGTAAAAAATGGTGGTGCGGGTGATGGTGGTGCTTGTGGTGATGTTAGTGTTGTTGGTGAGGTGGCGCGGCATTCGGTTGGTACCGGTGGTAGATTGGGGTCAGGGTGGGGTGGGGTGGGGTGGGGTGGGGTGAAGAATGTCTATGACTAAATATTAGGGTGATTGTGACAAATAAATTAGTTCATTTGTGACCAATAAATAATATATGATGATAAAATAGAGCATTTGTGACTAATAAATAATATGTGACCTAAAAAATGAGATTGTGACTAAATTTGTAATCGCAACTTACAATTTGTTAAATTATGATCAATTAATTTGATAATTTGTGACTGTGAAAGAAGTTGTGACTATAAAATTTGTGAGTTGTGTCTGAGAAATAATACATGATTTATTAATTTGATAATTTGTGACGTATAAAATTTGTGAGTTGTAATCGAAAAATAATGCGTGACCAATTAATGTAATAATTTGTGATCAATAAATAAATTGTGATTAATAAAATTTGCGATTTGTGACTGCGACGCTTTGTGATTGTGATTAGTACGTAATTGTGACAATACATTATATAATATTATGAAATTAATATTTTTAATTAATAAAATATTTTTAATTATGACCTGATTTTTGAATTTTTTTAAAAAAAATCTTAATTTTGAAATGGTATCTTTCAAACACCTTCAATGTATTGTTATCATATCTTTATTGGATTCAAAATATGATGATAGTTTATATTCTCATCTTTGTGTGCACTATTACTCGATTCTGTGACAGACAAAAGTTTAATGTTGTCTAAAAAGTAATCCATTTTGTCAAATGTGCCCCCATTCTACATGGACAATTCCTTCACTTAGTATCTAATGCACATCAATATCATTCGGGCCTTCCAGGTAAATAAGTAAAAGTCGATCGAAAAATTCCAAAACATATCCTATGTACAAGTTGTAGTGTTTTTTTTTGGAAGACTTAAAATGAATAGGTTTCTATATTAACATGTAAAATAATTACTAATTTTTAGATACTGTATTTGAAGTGTGATTGCCCCTTGTATATAATTGTATATAAATAGGGTTTTAATGTTAACATGTGGAAATAAATTATGAATTTTTAAATATTTTTGTAAATTTTCAAGCAAAGCAACTTCTTGATCAATTTTCACAGTAACAAATTAAAAATTGTGAAGTGATAAGCATTGATAGCCAGTGTTAAAATGGATAGGTTAGACAGGAAGGACCTTGCATTCAGACCTAGTTCAACTTCAATCCATTAACTAGTTTGAACCAACTCATAATATACTTCATCCGTCCCATAAGGATAGACGTTTTTCGTCTGTTCCAAATTATAGCCGCTTTTCTTGTTCAGAGTGATGTGAACCCTTGAAGGATGAACTTTGGAACCCACAACAAGATTTGATATACATGCCTAAGAAAACTAAAATCAAATCGAAGAATCTTGACACAATGATTTCTTGAATCAAGAACAAAGATTGTAGGGTTGAACACAATCTTTGATAAGTTTGTGATAGTTAAATAAAGAACAAGATTCAAAGCAAATACTCACTTGATTTAATTCTCACAAAATCAATGGCTAATTATTTGTACAGTAATCATGTTTTATATAGGCGGACTCAAAATACCCTAAATTACTTGAAACTTGACAAGATAAACATAAACAAGTAGAGTTTGAATCAAACTGAGTAACTAATCCCGTCTAGTTTTCGGAGTGCCATGTGTTAGCATGGTATTGTACCTTGTGTGCGCATGGTGCAAAGTTTTCAGCCTCGGGTTTTAAAATTTTATTTGTTGCTCATGCATCCCTAGTTTCTCCTTGCTCATACAAGGCCTTCTTTCTAGCCTCCTTGTCCTTAGCTTGAATCAAATGTGCTAAGGATGGTTCTTTTTCTTTCGTGCCCTTTTCAAGGTTGATGTCTTTCTTATTGCACTTAAACTTTCGGCTCACGTAGCTTGGACAAGTCCTTGCACAACTTCCTTGATTTTCTTTGCTCTTGACCTTGTTATCGTCCATCCGGAATATGCAAATGACCCTTGCTAGTTGACACTCCATGATACTCAGTCATTTCCTCATTCTTAAAAAGGATTCAACCTTGAATTGTCACTTGAATCAAAGAGAGAAAGATGAGCAACATTAAAAGTAACAGATACATTATACTCACTTGGAAGGTCTAGTTTGTAGGCATCGTCATTAATTTTCTCAAGGATTTGGAATGGTCTATCTCCTCTATGATGCAATTTAGACCTTCTTTGGGCTGGAAAACGTTCTTTTTGCACGTGAACCCAAATCCAGTTCCCTAGTTTAACGGCCATATGCCTCCTTCATTTATTGGCTTTGAAAGCATAATGTCTGTTCCCATTCAAACTTCCCATTTCATTAACAGGTAAAGAAACTAAATCCAAAAGAGTTAGTGGATTAAAACCATATATAATTTCAAAGGGAGAATAAAAAATAGTAGCCCTATTGTATGTAAACTCTATGAATGGTAAGCAATCCCCCAATTCATCAAATTCTTGTTAATTATAGTGCACAAAAGTTGATTTAGTGTTCTATTAACTACTTCGGTCTGTCCATTTGTCTATGAGTGACATGTAATAGAAAATAATAGCATAGTCCCTAACTTATCCCCACAAAACCTTCCAAAAGTAGTTAAGGAACTTAACATCCCTATCAAACACAATACTCCTAGGTATACCATGTATTCGTAGTATCTCCCAAAAAAAATAAATCAACTATGTTCGTGGCACCATCGATTTTGTGGCATATAATGATATGTGTAATTTTACTAAACATTTGCGAATATACAATCTTTACCTTTTTAGTCCTAGAAAATGCTAATACAAAGTCTATAGATACATCAACCCATGTCTCACTAGGAATGAGTAAGGTTGTATACAATCCCTGTGGCAAAACATTTGATTTGACATTTTCACAAGTAATACATTCACTATAAATACGAATAACATATCTTTTTATTCTAGGCCAATAAAAATGCTCATGCAACATTCTAAGGTTTTCATAACTTTGAAATATGTGCTTTGCTCACCAACAATTCACTCATAGAAAAATTAGGCACACATAATTTACTTTCCCTAAACAAATACCCATCATCCTTGTAAAATTTATTAATTGCAGCTTTATCACATGCCATATATATATTAGTAAAATTTGCATCATTGGTATACATATCCTTAACATACTCAAACCTAAGCATTTTGCCACTTAAGAAGTAAGAAGTAATACCTTCTAGATAATGCATCAACAACTACGTCTCCTTATCTTGTTTATATCGAATGACACAGGGAAAAGTCTTGATATACTCTATCCATATCGCATGCCTTGTGTTCAACTTACATTAGCCCTTGAGATGTTTCACAATTCATGGTCGGTGTAGATTAAAAATTCCTTTAACCATAGGTAATGTTTCCATGTCTTCAAAGCCTGGACAAGAGCATAAAGCTCTTTGTTATATGTGGGACAATTCAAAGCTATCCCACTTAGTTTTTCACTGAAAAATGCTAAAAACTACTCCAATTCCTATCCATGAGGCATTACATTCAATCTCAAAATTTTGTTAAAATTAGGCATTGCTAAAATAGGTGTAGAACACAACCTATCCTTAATAACGTTAAATGCATTTTCTTGTTCAATATACCAACAAAACCCAACATTCTTTTTCACAATTTCAATGGTGTAGCAAGTGTAATAAAATCTCTAACAAAATGCCTATAAAAGCTAATTAAACTATGGAAGCTTCTTATCTCAGTGATACTTTTTGGCACTGGCCACTTCTTGATGGCTTTAACTTGCTCCTTATCCACTTCAATACCTTTTGTATTAACAACAAAATAAAATAAAATAAAAACTTGTTCCACACAAAAGGTGCATTTCTTAAAATTTGCATACAATTTGTCATGTCTCAAAACATCAAGCACGCATCTCAAATGCTTATCATGCTCATCTAAACTCTTGTTTTATACTAGAATATCCTCAAGATATACTATTACAAATTTACTTTTGAATGCACACAAAATATGGTTCGATAATCTCACGAAAGTATTGGGTGTTTTAATAAGACCAAATAACATAACTACCTACTTACATAACCCATATTTAGTTTTAAAGGTAGTTTTCCACTCATCTCATTCATTCATCCTAATTTGGTGATAGCCAGTTTCAAGATTTATTTTACTGAAAATACATTAATCGTGCAATTCATCAAGCATATAATCTAATTTAGGTATGGAATGTTGATACGTTTCCACTATATTGTTGATTGCCGTGCAATCAATGCACATTCTCCATGTCTCATCCTTTTTAGGTACAAATAATATGGAAAAGTACATGGACTTATGATCTCCCTCATGTACCCGTTGCTTATCAATTTCTCAACTTGCCTTTAAAGCTCCTTTGTCTCATCTAGATTACTTCTATACGTTGGTCGGTTTGGAATAATAACTCCAAATACAAAATCAATCTGGTGCTCAATGCCTTTAATGGACGGTAACCCACTAGACTTTTCCTCAGGGAACACATCCTCAAATTCCCGCAACAAAGAAATGGCCATACTAGGGAGGGATTTGTTAGCTTCATCAAGATTAAGGTGGGATTCTTTTTATGCCAGTAACATCATAGTTTGGTTTGCCATGAAAGCCCTTTTAATTTCACTTTCTTTTGCATAAAAACTCATTTTTTTTATTTTTTTCTCTGCAGGTTCTATCTTTTTTCTCTTGTGACCCTTCTATTTTTTCATGATTTTTAGTCACCTTTCTATTTTCTCTCTCACTCTATCTTTTTCTTGAAGTTTTGATCTTACTTTCAATTTTTCTCTCCTTTTCTTTTCTTGTATTGCAGTCTCACTATCATTTTTTCTCTCTCTCTCTCTCTCTCTCTCTCTCTCTCTCTTTCTTTTTCTTATCTACCTCATCTTTTAACTTTATTTGGTCTTCATAGACCTGTTTTGGGGTTAAAAAAAATAAGTAATAGCTTTTTCATCTTTAACAAAGGGGTACCTATTCTTAAACCCATCATGAATCACTTTCATATTATACTGTCATGACCTTCACAACAAAATATGTCTATCATGCATAGGAACCAAATCACACATCACCTCATCACTATATTTCCCAATAATAAAGCTTACAAGGACTTGTTAACCTTGATCTCCCCACATTCATTTAAACAACTATATCTGATAGGGTCTAGGATATTTAGCAAAGACAAGCTCAACTTCTCAATAGGGCTGGTACTAGCTATATTGGTGTTACTTTCCCATCTATAATCATACTACATACCTTATTGTTAATATATTATCTTGTATGTATATATATATTCCCTCTACAGCTCCATTCAATCTACCTTAGTTTATGAACTAAGAGCAAACCTTGCAACAAGATATTTACCTTCTACAGGGTATTCTACCCCATCATCATTACTAGTATCGTCCAATTCAGACATCTCATTACTATCACTATCACTATCACTCCCAGTCACCACTTCTCCATTATCATGCATAATCATTGCCCTTTTGTTTGAGCATTGTGATGTAATGTGCCTTGAACCCAATCATCTAAAATTTTTTATGTCCCGATTCCTAAATGGTAGGGAATTCGACTTGAATTTATTTTTACTAGCTATCTCTATTTTTTCCCTAGGTGGTTCGGTCTTCCACTTTGAAACAACTCTGTCACCATTATTATCCCACTTTGATCTCCAAGGGAGATTAGAAATCGTAGAATACTTTGCTCCTTTTTTTTTTTAATTGTCTCCCACTTTCATAGCCATATGCAACATGTTCTCCAACTCCACATAGTGATGTAACTCAACTACATTGGCTATGTCCCTATTTAACCCAATAAAAAACCTGACCATTGTGGCCTCCATATCCTTCTCTACATGGTTGTCTCGCGGGGTTTTCCTTCCAAGCTCTTACACCGCTTGTAACAAATCTCTTATCAAATTGTTTTGATTAGGTTGCACATTTTCCTATACACAAGAATATAATTTTTCATTCATCAAGCATGCACGCAACCAATTCAAGAACAAAATTTTAAGAAAATAAGTGCATAACTTCATTTAAAATCAAAATACACAAAATTAACTTAAAGACATTTAACTTAATTGAAACTGTAAAGAAAATGTAAAGAATTGAAACTGTAAAGAAAATGTAAAGATTGACATTATCCTTACTTTTAATTTACCGATCTATAAGCCTTCTACATCTTACTCTCAATCTTCCTTTTGATCCTTTTCGCGGTCTTCCTCTAGGTCCTCTTCTACCTCACCACTGGTGCCAAAGCACTAGTCAATGTCACATTATATGATGAGTTTAATTAAATGTGAAATTGTGTGATTCATTTATTTGAGCCTATAATTTAATGTCACTACCTAGACTGGTGTTATGCACCAGCGTGCTAACATCGTAATCATATGGAAAATGATGAATTTTTAAATTAGAAAAACATTATTCTTTATAAACATATTTACATGGTCATTCGAACTTGAATTGCCTATGTGAAATACCATGTATCTTGTGCCAATCCAATTATTCATTAAATCTTTGTACTCAAATTGTTTTAAACTAATGTCTTAAATCTTTGAGTTTTTAAATAACTTTTATCTTGATCTTTCATTATCTTAAAAGGGCCGAGTCTCTAGAACTCATTTCTTAAATAGGCCACACCAACCAATTTAAGAGCATAAATTCGAGACTTTACTTCACTTGTTCAATTAGTACTTGATAGAAATGTAAAATACATATTTTTTCTTCCTTATTTTATGTACTCGTATGATCAATTAGTACCAAAATGTACTCATTATGTTCATATTTTGATTTAGGTGACAATTTAATGGAGATGACGTAATTTGGAAGAAATAGGTGAAAAGAGACCAAAGTGAAAGGAAATGAAAGTTCGAAGACTAAAGTGCAAATACTCTAAACTTGTGTCGAACCTCAAGATGAAGATTCGAGAGTTTAAGAGGTCAATTGGATGAAAGAAGATATCAAAGGGATGAAATATCGTCAAAGTACGATCACACATCAATTTCCAATCGAAAAGTTATGCATCGAATTTTCAATCTCAGTNTGTCGAACCTCAAGATGAAGATTTGAGAGTGTAAGAGGTCAATTGGATGAAAGAAGACATCAAAGGGATGAAATATCGTCAAAGTAGGATCACACATCAATTTCCAATCGAAAAGTTATGCATCGAATTTTCAATCTCAGTTTGAGACCAATTTTTACATAACAAATGATTGAATTGGAAGATGATAGCTGAAATAAAGTTGTAGCCCTTTGAGTTAGCTTTCCAATGCATCTTGAATTTCCTCAATCGAATATCGAAAGATGAATATAAGACCAAAATACTGAAGGCTGCTCAGTTATGCTGGTCGGGCGGCCTAAATTTCATTAACAGAAGCTAATATTTATGTCTGGGCGGCCACCCCATTTTCTACTGGGTGCGTGCCCATGCCAAATCAGGAAAAATTTTCTGGTTTCCGAATTTCGTTCAACTACTTATGAAAATAAGTTCATTTGATATTTATCAAC